>VXBO01009852.1:18044-33317 GCA_013400135.1 Rhinoptilus africanus | reverse complement strand
TTCAGAAAAGGGTCGATGTGGTACTGAGGGACAGGGTTTAGAAGGGGTTTTTGTCAGGGTGGGTTAATGGTTGGACTTGATGATCTTAAAGGTCCCGTCCAACCTCATAGATTCTATGATTCTATGACTTTGCAAGGGAAAAAAACAAAGGTCCTAGAGATAGAAGGAAAAATATCTATTCTTCAGTACCAGCACTACGTATTGTCTGTACTTCAGTCATTAGGAATACAATTAACAGAAAGAAACACTGTATGCCAATATGCAGTTATAACTACAAGTGAGTAGACAGCAACCCATGCCACAAGCTTGGACCTCCATAGCCATTAAATACGGACTTCTTGTCTCCATTAGTCTTTGAAAAAGACCGTGTCATTAGCATGGCAAAAACAGCTTTATGACTTTGATTCACATTTCAAACTACACAAGGACGGAAGAGTTGAAGCCATATCCCCGTGCATGACTTCTTGCAGTCAGCTGCACTCATTTGGCAGCTATTATCTCAGACCAGCTGGGCTGTGTTTTTCAGGGTCTCTGCTCTGGAGCCCTTCCAGGCGGCAGGGTTTAGCAGGAATGTTTATGGCAGAAGCAGTTCAGGAAACTCCTTTCCTCAACACATAAACTTCCGCTGGGGCACCAGCGCAACCGCACTGCACTGAAGGAAGGCCTGGAGCTGAGCAAGGTAGAAACAGAAGAGAACGGAACTGGAAAGAAACAGGCCAATTAATGATTGATGAAAATTGTGGCAAACGGGAACCTTCTTCACTGATTACGCCCTTGGTACTTTTTCATAGAATAGCTACTTTGTTCAAAGCTAGAACAAGTATTCGCCATCCCGCACTGCAGGCATACCCGGTGTAAATTCCAAAAGACCCTGAGCTCTTTGTTTAGATCTATTTGATATATGATCTGTCTTCATCAGTAATTTAATCTTCAAAAGGAACTTCTGTAATCAAATCCTCACACTCTTTAATAGTTCTGAAACCTCCTCTCTAAAACTTCCTCTTGGATGTTTTTCTACTGCATGAATTTTCAGCCTTCCCTCCCGGGCTCGGTGCCTACCCCTTTCCACCTCTGGTTGCTTCCAGCAGCATGCCTGCTTTCTCTCCCACCCCGATGTGTGTCCAAGGAATCCTCACCCTTTACTTGGATGCCAGCCTATGCAGGCCATTTTCAACACTTGACAGGTTTTCCTCTGCAAAAGTCCTAGATCCTGTCTTTTCTCTGACTGGTAACCATGCTATTGTCTCACATTCCTCTGCAATTTTCTGATGGTTCGCTTTCATTCAAGGCCAAATCTGTATTAAGAAAGGTCTGGGAGTACAACACACTATACAGAGAGTTAAACACATCCTTATTTCCCCAAGAGGGGGAACTCAGAACTGTTAGATCATAAAATCACTCTGGCTTCATCCATCTCCCTGCCCATAACCTCCCAATACACTGGTTCTCTCTTCTCTTGTAAACAAAACACAAGCTTTATTTTTGACAAGAAATCACCTGGAATGTGGACAGGGGCCTGGGAAGCCCACACTGTGTATTAACCTTCCTGTTAGCAGGACAGTGCTACCCAGGAGGGATACCTTTCCTTGTAACACCACAGCCATCTTACCCGTCCGTGCCTTCAGTCTCCTTACCTACTCTTTTTACACCTCGGCTTACTCTGTTTTTCTGGTTGAAAAGATCACTTTATTCACCACTTTTTCCATCAGCTTCATTTTTTCCATCCCAGGAAGACTGCAAGACCACAAGATATCAATATCATGTTTTCACCCAAGCCTAGTCTCTAAACCCACTTGTTCAGCTGAATCCTAAGCAAACTTATGTGTATTCACGGTCTGGAAGCTGTTTTCCTCGTCCCTGAGACCACAGCCACAGCTCACGTAAAGTGCTGCACAGTCTTGTTGGCCTGAAGTCCTACTTCCATCTTTTTGTTAGAACCGCTCACCACGTCTTGCATTAACCAGACTAGTGGTTCTCAGCATTTTCTTGGCTCAAGCATGCCTATGTGTGGGTAATTTTTCATCACGCACCTACCCCTATTTGCCAATATATCACACCACCACATCTTAAAACAAGCCTATTATTACCTAAAACTTGGGGGTGCACCTGACAGAGCAGTGAGGGGTACCTTGCACACCAGTTAGTCACACAATTACAATTTAAGCTCCTCAGCAAAGGGCCTTTTTCACCTTTTGTTTTACTAGTGCCTAATGCAATGCTGCTTTCATATGTAAATACAGCAGGGCTCTCATCCTGTTTGGGTAGGGAGGCAATATATAACTTCATGCATCTGAGTGGATTCTCTTTATGTCAAAACCAGAAGGACAAGTCCATGTGGAGGCAAATAGAGTTTTCTACTTTTTTTTTTTACTCTAACGCCATTGTCTGGGGGGGAAATCTGTTAAAAAAAAAAAAAAGAGAGAAGTGAGCATGTAAGCACTTAAACTAACCCTGCATTTGTCATCACAATCACAGCTTTAGTCTTTAAGTAAGTGCAGAAGTTTTTCTGAATCATTAAGTATTGAATAAATGACTGAGAAAGAGGAAGAAAATACATGAAAACCTTCATTATATGGAAAGCAGATGGAGGGAAGCTGTTATGTGAGGTATTCCAAACCCAAAGTGGGAACCAAATTTCTCATGTAAACCCTATGGCTAGTTACTGGCAAGGTTATTCTGAAGTAAAACATGGCTTCTCTCTGTTCATCTGAAACCTTAACTCAAAATATTATTTCATTTCTGCATATCCCAAGCTGAAAACATGCACATGGGAAAAACCTCACATTCTCTATGCCCTCAAAACCATCACATGGACACCTTCAAATAAACACCTTACCACAACAGGAGCCTGGATGCTACAGGAAAGTGTGTGGAACACAATGTTCTGAAGGAGCCCTCATGGATACAGTTCAAGCCCCCAAAAATAGCTCTAAAAGAAGTTGTACAGGGTGCCAATGGCTGGGGAAAACAAAATTATTTCACGCAACCAAAACTTTTCCCATTCCTAGAGCCAGAAACACAATTTGAAAATCTACAAGCTTCACTTCTAAAGTTTGTGGCTTTAGAGCGGTTTACATTGCAGGTCTTGGTTTGGGGCTTTTCACTGTTTTTTAGTCAACAAGACTGTACAAATTTAGTTATTGTAGCAGTATCAAAAGCAAAGAAAATCCTGTGATGAATCTGCCTCTTTTTTTTCCCCATGATAAACAAAGTGCTGCAGACATCAGACGTCAGTAAGAAACTGTCTGGGTAGAGATAATTTAAAAGGGCCTCCGAGAAAAGAAAGCAGCAGGGTGGTGTCTAGTCAAGGCATGATAAGTTAGTTAAAAAACAGACTGGATAGTGCTGATACTTGAGCATGGGAACTGCACGTAAGAATCTGGGCAAATATAACAAAATATGACCAAAATGGGAACCACAGTGTAGAGAACGGGGAGAACAACAAACACACACAAGACACATTCAAGTTTGCTTGTACTAATGTCTTTCTGGGAAAAATGAACAGTTCACCTTAAAAAAACTGCTTAAAATTTTTTTACTTCTACGTTACAATGAACACCAGGTTAACTAAGAACTTGCTGATGTGTGTGTGGAGAGTTATCTCTGTTTGTATTTATTATGTTTGTTTTCTCACAAACACTCTACAAACCACAAAGATTTGTCTTGTGCTTCCTAAGTTTCTTTCCATGGGATGTGACCACAACAGTTTACAAAACAAGCCTGACTGATGTTTAGTTTGGTTTTGACTGGAGCACAAAAAATTAGTTTCCTATACAAAAAAAATCTGTCCTATGTGTCATGATCAGATAATACAAAGAGAAGGACTGAGTCAAACTATTCTTCTACTTTATTGTAACTTCTCAGAATTCAGTGGGGTTGCTCCTGACTTAAAAAAAGCAATAAAATCAGGCCTGTCTTTTACAGGATTGTTTCCCAGGAAACTTTAGGAGTTAAGTTGTGAAATAAATAGCTGTGCTTCACAAGTTAATTCATGTTCCCCCCGCTCTTCTTTAACGAAAAAGGAGCATGAGTGGAAAGGCAAGACAAGACTAACAAATCATGCGTGGAGGGGGAGTTAGGATATTCAACTTCCCAGAATTTTTCAAATCTAATTTGCATCTCACATCTGTTTTACTCACATGGAAATCCATCCATTTAAATAATTTTGTTCCTGATTTCCACTAGTTTTTTGTTCAGAATTAGTCTATTCCTCTCTTCTGCCATTAAATCTAGCTGCTACAGAAGAGCCTGGAAAAATATTTTGCCTGTAATTCAGCAACTCCTTTTTATATTACATAAACGACACTTTTCTCCGCAGAGACACACGGCATTGTCCAACATTTTGCATTTTGAATAGGTCAAGTACTTGTTTAAACATTCAGTACTGCTGTCGTCATTCTTCCCGATAGAAGTCTGCATCTGCAATACACCAAGTAAGTAACTGAGCCATGATCGATTCCAACGGATCTGTGAGAGCAAAACCCAGGCAGTACGGTTCTGCTCTTCTTAAGAAGGCATTTGCAGAAGTAACATATATCTGGTAACAAACTATGTCACTTTTTTTTTCTTTTTTTTTTTTTCTTTTTTGGGGGAGGGGGCTTATCATACCCCTAGAAAGATACCATAAAATGAGGCTCGCACTGTCTGACCAAAGTCTCTTGCCCTTCTAAAGATACAGGTGCTCACAAACTTTAGACGTGAAGAAGCCACTTTATGTGGTCTTCTGGGTTATGTCTAGTTTACGTGGACAGCTGGGAGCACACACAGGCCAAATTAATTTTCCTGGCTTCTGCAGCAACCCACACCTGGCCACCACCTTCTCGCGGCCCCTGGGGTTACAGATGTGATCTAGTTACCAGCCAAGGGAGAGTCCCCAGACAGCAGAATAGCTGGAAGCATCCTGCCAGACCAATTTGCAGCTCATGGCCTCCTCCCTGCATGCCCTCAATTACTTCTGGAAATGGCAGATGCTGAGAGTGCTGAAGCCCATCTGACCAACCCTACAGCAAAACCTGGAGCACACAGCAAAATAACTGCAGATCCATGGATTAGTGAAGGACAATAAGCCAAACCTCTGTGGGAACGACTGGACCTTCCACATCCCCCCTAAATGTTCATATCGCCCACGGGTCCTACCATGTGATAGAAGAAAGACCACATGAGGTTCTGCTCTCGTATTCACAAAACCTGAGTAACTCAGTCAGCTAAAACAATCTGCCTCCCCTGCTGTGTACGAGTTTAGGTTATAAAGCAATTTCTATTCAGCTCTAATTGCACAGACTCCACAGTGCTATTTTTCATGTTGTTCCTAATCAAGATGAACTCATTGGTTTTACTGTGTGCTTCATTTTGTTTTGTTTTTCAAACATGAGGAAAATATTTTCAACACTTTTGTGTTTCACAAATGGAAAACATACCCCTTCCTCCACTCTTAAGGCATTTGAAGCACCCCTCTTCTTGTCAAAACTAGACACGGCTGACTGCTGAAACTCAAAATGGAACATAAAAATATTTTTCCACGAGGACAAGAGCCTCCACTTGTCAGGAAAAATAGCAAACTCTTCTCAGAAGTTATGAGCTTTGGAAAACCTACAGTCTGCACATACAAGAGAAGAAAATCTCGTTTCTGTGATAACCATGCCTACCAACAAAACTGTACAGGAATGTAGGTCTGGGATGGGCAAATTTTCCATTTGTAGATGACTTGGGTTTGGAGGCTGGCCATGGTGTCCTTTCTATTTAACTTAAGTTGCTTATCCCCTCTTTAGAAAGCCCATTCTTCCACAGAAACAACTGAGAAGGTATGGTCTTTGTTGATGCTTTGGTACCTGCTCTTTTCACAGGGCTTGAACCAGAGAAAATCAAGTGAAGTACTTGCCAGTCCCACATTAATCCACCTCTCCAGTCTATGATCAGCAGTTTCTTTTTACAAGTTTGAGAAAAGGCACGAAAGACACTGACATGCTTCTGCTTCCGCAGCAACCAGCCCTGGCCTGTGCAAGGAAGTTGCAGTTTAATTAAACCAGTTCAAAAACCGGTGCTGTTAAATTAATGCTAAGTCTGTGGGAGGACAGAATTTATTTTGATGAAGAGTGCTTTCTACTCTTTTAACTGAAGTGGTAAGGAACGGATTTAAGCTAAATCAATATACAACATATTTCAACTGGTACGTGTCCAAAAAAGGCATTTGCATCAACATAAGGAAACAGCGCAAGATTTTCATGTAGACAAGACTCAAAAGAAAATGTAACCATATTATACTCTGGGAATTCTGTGAACATGCCTTGTTTTGCCCTTGTCTGCTGTCAACACATCCTCTACTGCCTCCAGGGGTCTCCTCCCCGCTGCCTTACACTGCCTTATTAACTCTCTCTTCCTGGTTTATTTACCCTCGCATACCCACTTGTTGGCAGGTTACACTTCCCTCTATCACCAAACCACGCCATTTGATATAGCTCTCAAAACTGTAGCTTCCTGCAGTTCTGCTAAGCTAAAAAATTCCTCTAAAGGGTCTTTCTAAGCTGTGGTTACACAGATTTTCCCATTTCCTCTATTTGTAACAGTAATAGTTACTACAGCTTCAGAGACAGACTGGCTGGGGTGTCCTCAAAACCCAAAATCTCTTGCTTCAGGCCTCTCGTGTGTCCAACAGTGTGTAAATGTCAGAATGTGATTACTCCCCCCGGGAAGTCCATCTCTCTCCAGAGGGTGACACACAGTGACTGAGCAAAAGTATAAAAGAGGCCATAAACCACTTTTAGCAGCTCTGCTTTGTTAGCCTGGCATGATATCCCAGTGCCTGTTCAATGGGAAAACGCTTGGGAAAAGGTCAGTTCTTACTCTTTTTGCTGTTTTCGGTTCCTTCCCCCAGATGCCAGCACACTCAGGCCAAGGCTGGGGTGCAGATCCTTAAGAATTTTGGCTCCCCCACTGTGCCTGAGCCACCACCATCTTGAGCTGCAGGGGGAGAACAGAGGGGATTCCTGGTGATTAAGCACTGGAAAACGTAGAAAGTGTTGAGATTGTGACATCCAGCCATTCTGAGGACATCAGGGCCAATATACAAAATAGGTTAGGCAGAGTTTGGTATCAGACTGGCTGAATAAAGAGGGAGCTGACGCTGTTGGCAGACATTTTAACAAAAGGCTTGCTGCGATGCCGTTGAATCAACGGCAAATCTCCCAATGGAAGCAGCCTCTGGCCGCAAACATGTATTTAACAACCCAACTCTGTACAGTACACACTGCGTCCTACCAGCTGCAGACAGCCCACAGTCCCCATCGACTGCTGCCAAAAACAAGCTGGAGGTGCTGAGCACATTAAAGTGCTACTGGTCGTAGTAAATCCAACCATTTGAAATTTTAGACAGTCTTTTTGCTTCCCCTGGGATATACAATATGTTCTAAGTAAGTGCCCCGTTAACAGAAGGGAGAAAACAGATTTGATTTCAAAAACTATGCATAAAAATGCATAAAAATGCAAGTTTTGGAACATCTTTGAGAGACAGTGGTGAGTTAAAGCAGGAAAAGCAGTTTCATACAGTGAGTGCAAAGGACAGCAGAGAAAAGGAGATTCTTTTCTGTGCCCTTAATTTAAGATTCACACAATTCAGAAAGTTAGTATGTTAGTGATAATTGCTAATTTCCTCTTCAAAACTTGGACTGTATCTTTTGAGTCCCTACTAGAAAACTTTCATGCCTATTTATTTATTACAAATGTAAGCCACCTTCATTTTTTTCCTTCTTAACCTTTTTTGGAAAAGAGACAGAGGAAGAAAGGTTTCTACCTTCTCATTCTTACAAAATCTAAGGAATGCAATATGCAATTCAATCTGATGAGAGATTACTGAAGAAATTCAAAAGCAGCGGTCACGCACAAGTTTAACTCTGCCCTCGTGTGTGCAAACATTAAAATACACCCTCCCGTCCACTATCTGGATCGCGCTCTATTTTTGTGCAAAAGGTTTGTGATGCTAATTATATACGAGAGCCACGATGACCACGTAGCTACAGCACACCTTTTCTCTTCTGCACTTACATTTCTCCCTCTGAATGATGAAATTCTCCTTGATGAGCGCACCAGCCACCAAAAAACAAGCCATAGAGATGTGCCTGTTGCCTGTACTAATAAGAAGTGAAAGTGCAAAGAAAGACCAGGCAACTCCAGAATCTTACCAGAGGGATGGTCCTGTTAAGATCAGGAAAAAAGAGGGGGGGCTTAATTTTATTTTTCACCTTTGCCTTGCATGCCCTGCGAACTTCCCTGTTCTTCCCTGTGCCTCACTTCCCAGCCTCTGAAGCGCAGATGCCATCACCTTTGTGTGGGGAAGGGAACTGGAACTACTTCTTCCTCTGTAAACTCACACAAGGTTTCTCCAGCCGTTTCACTTCATCCGCACGCGGGGTGACAAGGCCCTGTCAAGGGGAGACCAGCCCAGGCCACCATCCCTGTCCTGGGGACACGCTGCTCCAGCCAGAAGGGCTCAGCCCTTCCACAGCCCACGGCTCACAGCCCACAACCACGCAGCCAGCAGCAAGAGAGCAGCTCCATGCACCGACAGCAAACACGCCTCTGCCTCATGCCCTGCTCCAGGACTCCTCTTTATCACCTCATTTTGGGATACCTCCCTGGCTTTACCGATGACAAAGCATGGGCCAAAGCTCCACTGAACGAAACAGGCCAGAAACTCCATCTGGTAACTGATGGGGGGAACTGCAACAGCCTGTTGCAACACCGCAGCACGTAACGCGAGCGAGACAGGCACGAACAACCCACGGCACGGGGACAGGGCGCTGCAGGAGATGAACCCTGCACAAACAACAGCCGGATCAGGGCACAGCTGCCCTCCGTCCTTATCTTTTGATAAGAAACCTCACTGGGAGGAACGGTGCGAAGGGCACACCACTGCCATGCCCCAGGGGATTGATCACCTCCGCAATTTTTAATTGATTTCAGCTTTCACATTAACCTGTGTGAGCTGAGTCTACAGAGAAAAAGCCGCAGCCTTGTTTGCCGAATGTGGGAGGACCCGGAGCACCGACGCTGCTCCAACATCTTCCCCTGCCCTGGCCAGGGACCAGTCGCTATTAAACGAGCCGGGCAAGAGGCGGCTGCAGTGGGGCTGCGCAGATGGCGAGCTACGTGCAGCTGAACACCACAGCCAAGATGCCCCTCGTGGGGCTGGGCACCTGGAAGGTAACAGCTTCAAAGAAAGGCACCAGTATTGCAGAGCTCTCTGGCACAAAACTCCCTTCCCCTGGTCCGGCTCTGGAGAACTGTCCTGGTGCCTGGGGCTCTCCTCTCCCTGGCTGTTGGGCTGAGCCTGCGTGGGAGCGGGGCTACGGAGAAACGGCTGGAGGCTGGCTTCAAACCCTGGAGCCCATATTTACAACTGCAAAAAACACTTGTTCTTGTAAAGAAAAAAAAATAACCTGGGGCAGAGGGGGATTGCTTTCAGAATGTTGGTTTTCCTATTTTATTTTGCTAGTGTACAGGTATTTACCATGTACTGATTTGAGAGTCTGAAGACTTATGTATTACTTTTAGTCCCCAGCTGGGAAAGTAACAGCCGCAGTGATGGCTGCCATCGATGCTGGGTACCGCCACTTTGACTGTGCCTACGTGTACCAGAACGAGAGAGAAGTTGGGGAAGGGATCCAGCAGAAAATCAAGGAAGGCGTTGTGAAACGAGAAGACCTCTTCATCGTCAGTAAGGTAAGGATCAGATGGTTTTCAATCCTGAAGCAGAGGTTGGAGAATGCTTTGCCCATAGTATGTTCGTAGTTGGAAGCTTAAGTACTGCAGACAAATTGTATGCTGTAGGATAAAGCAATTCCTAACCTTATGCAAGTCACTCCTGATAGGAGGTTACTGCTTCCCCCCATTCTGTATGGAGAGTTCAGAAGGATNGGAGTGCCACAGCCCTGCTGTGGTCTGTCACTCTGCTGAGGAGACCTAGAAGCGCTGCGGGATGGACAAGGAGGAACCTGACCCTGCATCCCATACCTGCAGACCAATTCTTGCAGAAGAAGGGAAGCAGGAAAAGATAGAGAGGGACAGGTAGCACCAAGCAAGGTAGAAACCCGTGATGCAGGGGTCTGAGATCACTCCATGTCAAGGACTGGTACAGAGGCAGAGCCAGTTTGGTCACGGCACCTCACAGGCTGCTGAAGTGCGGCAGAGGAGATGAGCCTGGCAGTGGCTGGTGGTTGTTCCAGCAGCCGGGCTCGCAGTCCCGGCAAAGGGGCGTCTCTGCTGGGTGAGGAAGATGAGGTTCTGGGCACCCTGAGACAGTGTAATCGGCTCACGGAAGGTGTGATTGATGAGTTCTCTTTCTCTTGCTTACTAAGGAAAAGAGGATATTTAGCTGGATTCTGAAGTTCTTTTTTACATTGGCAAAGGTTGGTGCCAACCACTTCTTTGTGGCTTGTCGTATATTTCCTTGGCTTTGCCTAATATATTTTACAGGAAAAGTACAAATGGCCAAATCTGACAGAAAGCTTTCTTGAACGAAGCCATCCTCTTCTACACAAATCTGACCTTGCAATAGTTTTTACTACAGATCTGTCTGATCACGTGTACTGCCACTCACATACTGAATTCAGTGTCACGGGCCAGTCCCAGCACAGAGCAAGTCCCATGTGAGGAGCACCAGGATGGCCTCATTCCACATTGCCTTCCAAAGAAGATGGAGCGTTTCTGCTCTGTGCAGGAGAGCGCCCAAGAGCTTTAACCCCGGAGGTCACAGTGTGCCCTTGTCCTTTTGTCTCTAGCTGTGGTGCACGTTTTATGAAAAGCCTCTGGTGAAAGGAGCCTGCCAGAAGACTCTTGCTGACCTGAAACTGGATTACCTGGATCTCTACCTCATGCACTGGCCTATTGGGTTCAAGGTAACAGCAATGCCCTTGGCTTTCCCTCCTGGGAGACCACCTCAAAACTGCCAGTAACCTTTGCAGCACTCCTGCTGCTCCAGTCCAGAACGAGCCATGTGTCTCATGTGTGTGCCAGTACTGCTCCGGTGCTGCTCATTCAGCTTTACTCTGGCCACGTGAGCCAGGCGCTTGATCTCTGCCCCTGAGACGCTGCTTGCACAGTGTCCTCTGCCCTTTTGATAGTGGAGATGCAGACCTAGCACTAAGGTCAGGCCTCCCAGCTGCAAGCATAAACTATGCCACCTTCCCTTGCTTTTACAAATCCAAAGCACGCTCAGCTGAAAATGACCCCTTGTGGGAAGGAGGGCTGTGCTTTGCTGCCTGACAGAAATTCTGTCCTCTGCATGTTTCAGCATCGCAGAGCAAAACAAAATGCTTCTGTTTTCCATTTCTGTCTTTAATCACCAAGTACTTAATACAGTCCAGATTGAGCCGACCTTGCCTGTAGGAGCCTTAGTGTTGTTCCACAGACCTTAAGATTTCAAAAGATGTGGCTTTTCAATACATAACTTTTGCAGACTACATGTATTTCAATGGATTTATGTCAGTTTGTATATGTGTGTGTGTGTATATACATATATACACACACATACATCCTTTGCCTTCCCTTTCTGCTACACCCAGATCAAAATCTCTATTCTACCTAATGCCTTTGAGCTCCACTTCATTTCATTCCCTCAGTACTGTTTCGGTTAGCTTTATGCGGATAAAGTTGTCAAGCGAAACTGCATAATATTGCAGCATCTAGAAAATTCCAAGTATTCAAAACATTTTGGCCATACTGTCTAGTTACAGGCTGCTCTTATTTTCCTAATACAGCAACTTGAACAGTGAGCTTCCCCATGGGAAATCTGTCAGCAGTACCTTTTTCAGCAGATCTATTCCAGTATAAGTGTAAACATTCATAGGACCAAAGTCAATCCTCCATACACCTTTCTAAATCCAACTAAAGAAACTATTTTTCCTAAATGTGCATAATGGAACAATACATGAAGTGAACTCACATAAGACTCCAGGATATCATTCTGTGAGTAAATAACTTCCCTGCATGCCTCTTGTGGATCATTTCTTCAATGGGTCCAGCAAAAATACCTGTCTTTATCAGGATAGGAGATGGCAAAAATGCTGTGACCTTGCATAAACTAAGAATAAGAAATTACTGAAGAATTAAGTTATGGTAAGAATTACTTGAATTTTTTCATGCACTATCAGCTTTAGCTCCTCACATTCCTGTTTGGTTCTTTTACATAGCTAGCATCCCAAGAGGGGGAATTTAAAGCATTTTCTCTCTCATTGACAGGCAGGAGAGGAGCTGTTTCCCAAAGATGACAAAGGCATGGCTATACCTAGCAACGCGGATATTCTACATACATGGGAGGTAAGTTCAGCCACAGCAGAAGAGACGTGTCCTCTGTCCTCATCACTCTCCCATGTTTTCATTACCTTCAGCCGTCAAAGAACTGTTGTCTCATGCATGCAAAATTAGTTGGAAGGAACATAAGACAGTACAAAGTAGCTTTTCATCATGTGCATGCATAGTCATTACCGAGTTATTCCTATTCCCCAAGTGCCTTACTTGACTGCCTGGCCCACGGCGAGCTTTCAGGCGAGCGGCAGACCAGACTAAGGTTAGAAAATTTCATTGTTTGACCACAACAACTGTACAGTTGTCTTCACCCGCAGTTCTTGCACCCTTCTGGAACTGCTCAAATAAATTCTACAAAAATAAAGACATCTTAGGTTGAGATCTTGCCTACAGCATGGGGCACAGTCCTCCAGTGCTTGCACAACAGTAGATTACTGAGCGTTGTCGTTCTTTTCCTCATGCAACTTGGTGTGAATTTCAACAAATGCAGGGAATGAGAATCTGGGCTTGGGTGACATGGCACTAACATACCAGTACCTGCTTTGCCCTCAAAGAACTTTCCAACTCTAAATAGTTATTTTATGCAGCTCGTCACGGGAAACAAGACACATGAGGAAAAACATCTGCATCACTTGTCTTGCATACCAGATGACGATCTTGCTCTTCTTTGTGTTAGGCCATGGAAGAGCTGGTGGATGCTGGTCTGGTAAAAGCCATTGGCATCTCCAACTTCAACCGTGAGCAGATTGAAAGAATCCTGAACAAATCAGGACTGAAATACAAGCCTGCAAATAACCAGGTAAGCTGCAAACTGACTGCAGGTGAATAGTTTCCAGGGATTATAAAGATCTGGTTACAGCTGAATGAAGAGATGGAAAAGAGAGTTAAAGTAGACACAGCATGTGCTTCAAGTCCCGCTCTATGGATATTTCTGAGTACACATGGCACTTGGATACTTTGGGTTTTGTGTCACCTTGCTGAACCAGTGTTTACGAATGTTTACGAGTATTTCCCTGGAAACATTCTTTCTGGAAAAATGAAGAACCCAGGGATCACCTTTGCGAAAAACCCACAGCAAAAACTGTATAAGCTCTTTGTATAAAAATAAACGTCTTCAATAGTAAGGATGCATATTATCACACAGGCCACTGGCAAATTAGGGGGAAAGGCAGCCTCTAATTGGATTAGAAAATAATCCATGTAGCACAACGATATTATAACCGTGCTGCCACTGTCAGCCTCTCTGCCTTTGTGTTGGCAGATTGAATGTCATCCGTACCTCACCCAGGAGAAGCTGATCAAATACTGTCAATCCAAAGGGATTGCTGTGACCGCGTACAGCCCCCTTGGCTCTCCTGACAGACCGTGGTAAGATCCCTTTGCAATTTGCAAGGAAACTGGCATGGATTATGCTTGTAACATTGAGGCTACAAATGCACTATTGATCATTCATCTAGATACAGATCTCTGTTGCTAGGTTGCTGACCTTTCTATGGAGGTTTTTTGTCACTGATTTCTTTTCTCTGTGTAGGGCTAAGCCAGAGGATCCTTCCCTTCTGGATGACCCCAAGATCAAAGAGATTGCAGCCAAGCACAACAAAACCCCAGCACAGGTATGTAGGTGCCAGACAGTGGGTACCACGTCCTGTAACACAGCCACAAAGGAAAACAGAGCTAAGGAGCAGGCAGAACCTTCATCCACTCCCCATGAATTGTGGCACTCCTTTGATTTTTCCCTAACAATGCAGATTTTTTTATTATGTGGCCTGCAAGTCATGCTACTATTATCTCTTTGGCCCTCAAAAGGACTCTTGACCAAAAGGATTCAGGTGTCACTTCCCCTCTCCCTTGCAAAGAATGAAAGCCTTGCAGAGACTGCTGGAAGTCCAGATGGGAAGAAAAGGAACTGACTGTCCCAAAACTGAATGGGAAAGGAGGTCTTCCATGTGGGCCTCCACCACTTCTCTCTTCACCCTTCAGTCATTGCTACCTGGGCCACAGGAACAGGAATTACTTGAATTGTAGCTCCACAGAAAGGGTTTAGTTCTACTGAAATATAACTAGATGGCAAACAGCTGTTAAAATAGGCTTTGCATCCTCCAGAGGAGGCGTCAACCTTCATCTGACTCAGTGGTTTGTTCTTGGCAGGTTCTCCTTCGCTTCCAGATCCAGAGAAATGTGATTGTGATCCCCAAGTCTGTCACACCACAGCGCATTGCAGAGAACTTCAAGGTGAGTGATTACAAGTGATCTGTGTGCACGGCATGTTTAGGGCCGGCATGGCTTCCTGCTGCAGAGCAAGCAGGGATCCTTCCTTACCCTTCCCAAGTTCTCAGAAAAGAGGACTGGGCTTTTTCGTTCTTTATGCTTGCCTACAGCCTACTGAGGGTTAAGCCATGCCTGCTTTTGGAGAGGACAGATGAAGAGGTCTTATACAGTATTTCCTGTTCTGTCTTGCAGATGAATCAGTGGGCACAACTTGCTTGGAGCCCACACACAGTAACATGCCAGAAAAGTCTTATTTCGAATAAGCAATGTTCATAAAATAGTGTCCATACAACAAGTTGTTCCTCTGTCTGTTAATTCAGTGGACCATGACTGAAAACGAACCCTCCAGTGCAAGCTGCTCTCTGATCTTGTCTTTCCTGACACTGTTGGATTTTTCAAAGAGGGGATTTCCAGTTGTTTCTCTTCCTAGGTCTTTGACTTTGAATTGACTAAAGAGGAGATGGCAACTATTCTCAGCTTTAACAGAAACTGGAGGATCTGTACAATGAGCATGTAAGCTTGCTTCCTTCCAACTCTTAAATTTTGAATATTCTTTACCGGGAATTTTGTGTCACAGCTACTTGGTAGCATGAAATTCAGTTTATTTAACAATCATGCGAACTCAAATTCCAACTGGTTTGTCCCAAAAATACTTTTTCAGGAGAGGGTTTAATATTTCCATTTTAGAAACAAAAAAAAAAAAAAAAA
>VXBO01009852.1:0-18019 GCA_013400135.1 Rhinoptilus africanus | reverse complement strand
AAAAAAAAAAAGAAAGAAAACAAACTACATTCTCATTTTGAATTCAGTTTCCAGGAATCTCTGTAACTTGAATTTAAAAAAAATGGGATCTGGATGTTCATTTCATCTTTGTCTGCTTTAGAGAAATGAAGACACTTATCTCCACGTATTCTTTCTGTAACTACATGATACAGACCTTCCCTTGGTGGCTCCTCCATTCACCCAATGCACCTCTATGTAACTTTTAGGTCACCCATGAAAATAACATTCTCTCTTTGATTTCTTTCAGGTCCAAAACTCACAAGGACTACCCTTTCCATGCAGAATACTGAAGATGCTTGTAACATGGCCTTCACTAGGCCTCTGGTGTCCCATGTGCCTCTGGTCTAACTTTGAGCGGTCTATTTATCTAGTTTTCTTGCTGCATATGCCCTGCTTCTGACAGTGAAGACATGGGATGTTTATCCCGTGAAATTTGTTTGCATTCTTTTTTTTTTTTTGGAAGAAGGAAAAGAGTATTTTCTACAAAAGTAAACATGGGATGTAATAATTTTCTCCTTTTTAGAAGAGAAGGTTACTACTGAAGAGCCTAGGCAGAGCTGCTAAGCAGAAAACAGGGAGAGTTTATACCACCATTCAGTGATTACCTTCAGTCTTGCATCAGCAGAAACCACAGGTTGACAAACCACACACCAAAAAAAATTTCACAATTTCATCAGATGCGTCCCGTATTTTAAATAAAATTAATTTTAAAATACAAAAAACATTATTGGCTGAAAGTCTTCTGTCTAGTGTAGGAAGACCCCAAACCCTCCTACCCAGAGACACACAGAGAGGTTGGCTGTGGTCACCTGCGCTCCAGGGACACGGATCCTGCCTGGGACAACAAAGCAACCAGGCACATTCCCCTGCGGGCACCAGAGTGCAGACAGCCCTCAGACAGAGGAGGACAAATTGGCTTTCTCAGCTGTGCTCTCCACCAAGTCTTATTATCTGTCAGCACACAGTCTACCCAGCTCCTTGATGCAGGAATACAGGGCTCTGAAACCTCTTCCTGTAAAGACACGCTCAGAAGAATGAGAACAAACGGAATCACGGAATTTCAGAGTTGGAAGGGACCTCTAGAGATCATCTGGTCCAACTCCCCTGCCAAAGCAGGATTGCCTGGAGTACGTTACNCCCTAACCTATACTGGTGCTTAGCATTCTTCCTCCCCAGGTGCAGGACCTTGCACTTACTTTTGTTGAACCTCATTAGGTTCTTCTCTGCCCAGCTCTCCAGCCTGTCCAGGTCACACTGGATGAAAACACTGCAGAGTTTTCTCCTCTGTCTTATAGGAGATCCCATCTTACTGGCCAAACAGCCAGGCTTTGCAAGCTTTCATAGACTTGCAGAGCACGACTGTCTGATGGCACCAGTTCACCTTGGTGCTGTGCCAGTACAAAATCTGACTGATTCTGGCAGTTCCTACACCAAGACTTGAAACCCAGTCACCACTGATTGTTTCTGAATGTGACGCCATTGACCCTAATAAATCAGCACAGCATCACAAGCTTGAGTGCCTTGGGAATACTGGCACTTCAACTGGTCTGTAGGCTCTCTTGAGAAAATATATCATGGGCAAGGCAAAATGTGTCATTTTGCATTTTTGACTGACTTCTCTGAATGATGAACCAGCCCCTAAGAAGCTGAGCACACTCAGAGCAGATCTATGGAGAAGGAATTCAAAAACAAGGATGAAAGACAAGCCTTGAGTTGAATAACTGCTACGTGACTGAACTGAAACACCACATCCTGCTGAGGAGAGCCAATGGTACTGTTACAAAACAGGAGGCAGACTAAGAGAAAATCTTGTCTTTGGGTTAAATGAAGCAAAAAGAGCCCAGGCATCTGCTGTGTGAGAGGCACTCACGAGAGAAATGCATACTCCTGACTTGTGCTCATACCTGAATCAATTCTCCAAGTATAAGCCAAGCTTCCCAAACAGCCCTACAATACCATTAAGGAGTACTTACAGGATCCTGCTGATAAATCAGGTTCCTTTCAGTGCACCGTGACCACACCATCAGTATAGCGTATTTTGCCTCTCCAAAATTTCTCAAGTGAAATTAAAGGTGACCTACAGTTTACTTCGACACTTGTATATTTTATTCTGAAATATGGTCTGCACCTCCCTAAAGACAGAGGGACAATGTGATCATGCTGACACTCATTGAAAACTCACTGCTTTGAAAACAAAAAAAAAATACTTTCTCACAAGATTCAAAATGATGTGGGTTATAGTCATTATTTTCTAAATTATTCATAACTTCACTTACCCCGAAGTTAAAGCTGCATTTGTCCCACCTGGAGAGGGGAACATGGTGCTCCCCACTCTCACAAGCTAGCCACACCAAGGTTTCTCTAGCCATCTCACTTCACCAGCACGCAGGGTGACAAGGTTCCTAGGACCAGCCCAGGCAGCCATCGCTGTCATGCGGCCACGCTGCTCCAGCCAAAGGGCTCAGCTCTTCCACAGCCCACGGCCCATAAACTCGCAAATACACAGCCAGAAGCGTGCGAGCAGCTCCATGCACTTAGTGAACAGACTTCCATCTCATGCCCTACCCCGGGACTCCTCTTTATTGATTCATTTCGGGACAAATCCTCCCACGGCTTTACTAATGATAAATTGTGGGCCAAAGTGCTACCGAATGAAAAAGGACAGAAACTCCATCTGGTAACTGATGGGGGGGAACTGCAACAGCACACTGCAACACCCCAGCATGTATCACAAGAGAGACAGGCATGAACAAGCCATGGCATGGGGACAGGGTGCCGCAGGAGCTGAACCCTGCACAAACACAAACTTGATCAGGGCACAGCTGCCCTCCGTCCTTATCTTTTGATAAGGAACTTCACGGGGAGGAACAGTACGCAGAGCGCAGCCCTGGGCAGCCACAGAATGTGTTGGGTTGGAAGGGACCTTTAAATGTCATCTAGTCCAACCCCCCTGCAGTGAGCAGGGACATCTTTAACTAGATCAGGGTGCTCAGAGCCTCATCCAGCCTGGCCTGGAATGTCTCCAGGGATGGGGCCTCCACCACCTCCCTGGGCAGCCTGTGCCAGTGTCTCACCACCCTCATTGTAAAGAACTTCTTCCTAATGTCTGATCTAACCCTGCCCTGCTCTGGTTTAAAACCATTGCCCCTTGTCCTATCGCTACATGCCCTTGCAAACAGCCTCTCCCCAGCTCTCCTGTAGCCCCCTTTAGGCACTGGAAGGCCGCTATAAGGTCTCCCCGGAGCCTTCTCTTCTCCAGGCTGAACACCCCCAGCTCTCTCAGCCTGTTCTCACAGCAGAGGGGCTCCAGCCCTCGGATCATCCTAGTGGCCCTCCCCTGGACCCGCTCCAACAGGTCCATGTCCTTCCTGTGCTGAGGGCTCCAGCGCTGGACACAGCACTGCAGGTGGGGTCTCACCAGAGCAGAGATCACCTCGGCCATTTTCAACTGACTCCAGCTCCCCCATGAGCCCACACTAGCCGACCCTCAGCAGAAGTCCTGCCCCAGCCCAGGCTGGCCCCATCCGGGGGGCCATTCCCGGCCCGCCCGTCGGGAAACGCCGCTCTGGAAGTACCAAAGCGGCCCGAGGCGGGCGGGCAGGAAGGGGCGCTGGGGGGCGCTCGGGGCGGCGCGGAGCAGCCGGGGAACCACCACCCCCCCTCCCCGTGCCTTACCATAGCAACCGGTCGGGACCCTCATTGGTTGCCCCGCTCTGCTGCCGATTGGGCGGCGCTGCCATGGGGGCAGGACTTGAGCGTTGATTGGCTGCTAAGGGGCGGAAGGCCGAGCGCCGCCAGGTGCCGCCCCGCGGGAAGGGTAGGACTGGCAGCCCCGGGGCGGGCCCGGCCGCCGTCCTGAGCGGGGCCATGGCCGGCTGCCTGCGGCTGGGCGCCGCCGCCAGGGTCCCCCTCCTGGGGCTCGGCACGTGGAAGGTAACCGCGGCCGGCCCTCCCGCAGCCACCCCGCCGCCGCCGCCGGGGTTGCCCTCTGGGTACGGCGGCACCGAGGGTCCCGCACCGCCGCGGGGCTCTGTCCCGGGTCGCCGGGGCCTGGTCTGAGCCCTCACCCCCCGCCCCGGCTGGCGCCTGCCGAGGGTTTCTCCTCTTGGCGGTGGTACGGGGAGGTGAGGAGGCCTCGGCCTGGCCCTGGAGAACGGCCCCGGTGCTGGGTGTCTGGCGAGCCCTGGCTGGGAGCGGAGCGGGATGATGGAGGGAGGGCTGGAGGTGGCTGGGAGCTCAGGAGCCTGCGCTTGAGGTGTCTGCAGACCTCAAAAAGCCTTACTAAAGCATGTGAGAAGCTCAGACAAAAATGTATCCCACCCTTTTCCCTCCAGTCCCCCCCGGGTAAAGTGGAAGCCGCAGTGATGGCTGCCATCGATGCTGGGTACCGCCACTTTGACTGTGNGGCCCTCCCGCAGCCACCCCGCCGCCGCCGGGGTTGCCCTCTGGGTACGGCGGCACCGAGGGTCCCGCACCGCCGCGGGGCTCTGTCCCGGGTCGCCGGGGCCTGGTCTGAGCCCTCACCCCCCGCCCCGGCTGGCGGCTGCCGAGGGTTTCTCCTCTTGGCGGTGGTACGGGGAGGTGAGGAGGCCTCGGCCTGGCCCTGGAGAACGGCCCCGGTGCTGGGTGTCTGGCGAGCCCTGGCTGGGAGCGGAGCGGGATGATGGAGGGAGGGCTGGAGGTGGCTGGGAGCTCAGGAGCCTGCGCTTGAGGTGTCTGCAGACCTCAAAAAGCCTTACGGAAAGGCTCCTCTTAAAGCATGTGAGAAGCTCAGACAAAAATGTATCCCACCCTTTTCCCTCCAGTCCCCCCCGGGTAAAGTGGAAGCCGCAGTGATGGCTGCCATCGATGCTGGGTACCGCCACTTTGACTGTGCCTACGTGTACCAGAACGAGAGTGAAGTTGGGGAAGGGATCCAGCAGAAAATCAAGGAAGGCGTTGTGAAACGAGAGGACCTCTTCATTGTCAGTAAGGTAAGGATCAGATGGTTTGGGATCATGGGCAGACTTGCTTTGCCTGTGATGTTTTTACAGTAGGAAACTGAAGTAATTTTATGCTGTAGCGTTGGAGACACTCGTTATGTAAAAGAGAGCACTCCTGATAATACTTTATTGTTTCACTTCATCAGTGATAGTTTTATTCTTTCCTGTCCACCGATAGCAATTTTGATTGTTGTCGCTGTTGGATAGGAAGAGTTCCCTGAGCTTTTAGGAGGGACAAGAATCACCCTTACGCTGACTGTCTGGTGGCAGCTTCCTTCCCAGTCAATCCAATAATACCAAAGGAAGTCAACGTTCTGATTTTCCTCCCCCTGAAAAAAAAATCTACTGAAAGCTGGAGTGCCACAGCCCTGCTGTGGTCTGTCACTCTGCTGAGGAGACCTAGAAGCGCTGCGGGATGGACAAGGAGGAACCTGACCCTGCATCCCATACCTGCAGACCAATTCTTGCAGAAGAAGGGAAGCAGGAAAAGATAGAGAGGGACAGGTAGCACCAAGCAAGGTAGAAACCCGTGATGCAGGGGTCTGAGATCACTCCATGTCAAGGACTGGTACAGAGGCAGAGCCAGTTTGGTCACGGCACCTCACAGGCTGCTGAAGTGCGGCAGAGGAGATGAGCCTGGCAGTGGCTGGTGGTTGTTCCAGCAGCCGGGCTCGCAGTCCCGGCAAAGGGGCGTCTCTGCTGGGTGAGGAAGATGGGCATCTTGCGACAGTAATCTGCTCAGCAGCTGTCCCACAGAAAGTGTGATTGCTGGGTTTGCTTTCTCTTGCTTATTAAGAAAAATGGGCTATTTAGCTGGATTCTGAAATTACTTCTTACCTTGGTAAAGGCTGGTGACAACTGTTTCTTTGCGGCTTTTTTGTATTTTCTTGGCTTTGCCTGCTACGTTCAATGCATGAGTTTTATGCATGGTCAGGAGTTACAGATATATGTCTTTGTTTAGCCACCTATTGCAAAGGCAGACCCTGTGTAAAAGGGGGTGGCACAAAGGATGTTTTAACTAATGGAGCCAGAGGACTTTGTTATGATCTTGCTCAAATACATATGCTGCCGCTGCACATACTGATTTCAATGTCACGGGCCAGTCCCAGCACAGAGCAAGCCCCATCTGAGAAGCACCACGATGGCCTCGTTCCACATTGCCTTCCAAAGAAGATGGAGCATTTCTGCTCTGTGCAGGAGAGCGCCCGAGAGCTTTAACCCAGGAGGTCACGGTGTGCCTTGTTTTTTTTATCTAGTTATGGTGTACGTTTCATGAAAAGCCTCTAGTGAAGGGAGCCTGCCAGAAGACTCTTGCTGACCTGAAACTGGATTATCTGGATCTCTACCTTGTGCACTGGCCTTTTGGTTTCAAGGTACAGTAACAACAATGCCCTTGGATTTGTTTCTTTTGACTGTGGCTTTTGGGGAGCTATATGGCTTTACAGCCCAACAGTATACATGGCTGAGAAATCATGTGTCAGTTGCACGTACCAGCAGTGCTCTTGTGCTCACCTTTACTCTGGGCATGTGAGCCAGGCTCCTGATCTTTGCCCCTGAGACTGCGACTTCCATACCCCTTTGATCCTGGGAACGGTGTCCTGAAAACTAGGGGCAGACCTGCCAGCTGCAAGCATAAGATAGGCTGCTCTCCCTTTCTCTTACAAATCAGTGTACGCTCGTCTCAAAATTGCCTCTTGCAGGAAGCAGGGCTATGGTTTGCTCTCTGACAGGCATTTTCCTTTGTGTGTTACAGAATTGCAGAGCAAGAGAAAATATTTCTGTTTTCTGTTTCTTTAATCACCAAGTTCTTCATATGGTATAGATTGAGCTGACCCTGCTTGTAGGAGCCTTAGTGTTGTTCTTCTAAGACAGGAATTCAAAAGGTGAAACTTCCTGGGGGACCTAAACTCTTTCACAGATTAGTGAAGGAGTTGATGTCTGTTTGACTGTTTCTAGTCTTAGCCTTTCCCTCCCACTATGTTAACAAAGCGGTGAAAATGAAACTGTCTTACGGTGATAGTGGCAAACAGCCGTTATAAACGGTTCGGTCTTGGTATCTTTTCAAAACGCATACACAAAGGCTCTTCTAATTTTGCTAGTGTTAGTGGCTTTACACTGAGCTTTGTCATGGAAGAACTATCAATGCACATAATATCTCTTTTCATCACATCTGGTGTTGTGGAGACCAAAGCTATGTGTTCCCAGTACCTAAGTCCCCTGATGCCCTTCTGTAAAAAGAACAAGCCCATTCTTCCTAAGTGGGCACAAAAGAACAGTATATGAAGTGAACATGTATGAGACTGGAGGCTGTAGTTCCGAGTGCTGTGTTTCCCTGTAGGTGTTTGGGCAATTTGAAGGGGTCTAGCAGAAAATCTTGTCTTTATGGGAATGGTCACTGGCAAAAATACCTTCAATTCCTCCCGCTGCTCAGGAAAGAATGACCGAATGTAGGCAAGAAGTAGTGTTCTTGCCTGCACTAGGAGTTTTAAGCTATCATGGTTGTGAGCTGTCATGGTATTAAGTGAACTTCTCAACAAGTTTTTCAAGCATTTTCTTTGTCACTGGCAGGCAGGAGAGGAGCTGTTTCCGACAGATGACAAAGGCATGTCAATACCCAGCAACACAGATATTCTGCATACATGGGAGGTAAGTTCAGTGGAAGAATCGTGGCTTCTGTCCTCAGCAGTGGTGTTAGCTTCGGCAGTCACAGAATGGCTCATGCATGTGTGCAGAATTAGTTGGAAAGAATTCACAGAAGTATGCAGTTGCTCTTAAAAACGTGCATGCTTAGGCAAGCTTTTATTCCTGTTCACTGTGGATTAGCATCTCAAGTCAGTGAGCTGCACGGTCACTTTCAGTGGAGCTGCAGATGAGACTGACATTAGAAAAAGTTGTTTACTTGACCATAACTGTACGATTTTTCTTCAACACAGTTCTTATGCAGTTCTTGAACTGCTCAAACAGATTTTGCAGAAATAAGGCATTTAGGTTGTGATCTTGTCATCTTCCTAGGGCATAGCCCTCCAGTGCTGTCACAACGGTAGACTTCGAATCTTTTTTTCCTTGTGTAACTCACTGAATTTCAATCTTAACAATGATTTGGGGCTTCGGTGTGATAGAAAACATGGCACGGATATTACCAGTACCCACTTTCCCCTTGAGAATCAAAAACTTGGCAAGTCCAAACAGTTATCTTGTGCTTCCCAGGAAAGAAAACAAGCCACCTCAGGAAGCATGTATTCAGGTCATGTCTTGTACACTGGATGCTGAGTTTGCTCCTCTTTGTGTTAGGCCATGGAAGAGCTGGTGGATGCTGGTCTGGTAAAAGCCATTGGCATCTCCAACTTCAACCGTGAGCAGATTGAAAGAATCTTGAACAAGCCAGGACTGAAATACAAGCCTGCAAATAACCAGGTAAGCTGTAAAGTACTGCAGGTGAATCGTTTCCAGAGATTATAAATATCTGGTTACAATTGAATGAGGAGAGGGGAAAAAAGGGGGAACAAAGTAGACACAGCGTGTACTCTAAATCCCGCTCTGTGACTATTTCTCACAGAATGGAATATTTCCTTTTTGTGTCACCTTGTTGAACCACAGTTTACAAGTTCTGGAGTATTTCCATATGAAGCATTCTCTCCGGAGGGATAACAAATCCAGGCATGAGCTATCATTCTGTTATCAATGACTTCTATAAAGCTTCTCGGAACACAGTCCAAAAAGCACATGAGGACTCAATATATAATAGAATATGTAAAATTATAGCCTTGTATTGTCACATAGACTGCATGCAGGGTAGGATTAAAGCATCCTGTAATTAAGAAATTAAGATTCAGAAGAAAATCTCGAGAGCATGGGAACACTGTGGTAGTTCTACACAGTCTCTACTCCTGTGTTGGCAGATCGAGTCTCATCCATACCTTTCCCAGGAAAAGCTCATCAACTATTGCCAATCCAAAGGGATCACTGTGACAGCATATTGTCCCCTTGGACGCCCTGACAGGTAATTCCCAAGTGGGTTAGTGTGGTTTAAGTTTGAAGCATTCAGACTAATTGAATGAGTAATGGTGCAGGGGTGTGTGCACGCTTTTTCATTTTTTAAATACTCGTACTAGGTAGAGACTTTTTGCAGAGATTCTTTGCCATTTCTTGCTTTTTGTCTCTGTGTAGGGCTAAGCCGGAGGATCCTTCCCTTCTGGATGACCCCAAGATCAAAGAGATTGCAGCCAAGCACAACAAAACCCCAGCACAGGTACGTAGGTGCCAGACAGTGGGTACCACGTCCTGTAACACAGCCATTAATGAAACATTGCATGAAGAGAGAGTACAGCCTCTGACAGTGTTCCCTGGGAACTGTGGTGCTCTTCTGTGGTGTGAATTAGCAACGCAGGTTGTCTGCTATGTGGCCTGCAAGATATACTTGAAGAAGCTCTTTGGCCCTCAGACAGAAAAAGATTCTTGACCCAACTTCAGATGTCACTTTCATCCTCTTGCAGAGAATGAAAGCTTTGCATGGACCAATGAAAGTCCTGGTGCAAAGGAAAGGAACTGACTGTCACAAAGCTGGATGGGAAAGGAGGCCTTCCATATGGGCCTGCACCACGTCCGTCTTTGCTCTCTAGGAAGCATTACCTAGGCCACAGGAACAGGAATGATGTGAAATGCAGCTCTGCAGAAGCAGGTGTAGTTTAGGGGAAAACAGCTGTTGGAAGAGGCTCTGCTTTCTCCAGAGCAGGAGTCATCCTCTTTTTGTCTCGCTGGTCTGTTCTTGCAGGTTCTCCTTCGCTTCCAGATCCAGAGAAACGTCATTGCGATTCCCAAGTCTGTCACACCACAGCGCATTGCAGAGAACTTCAAGGTGAGTGATTACGAGTGAGCTGGGTGCTGCTCTTCAGGGATGTCATGCCTTCCCCCTGCAGAGCAAGCAGGGATCCTTTCTTACCCTTCCCAAGTCCTCTTCAGGCAAGAGGACTGGGCTTTTTCTCCCTCTCTGGAAGCTAGGGCTACAATGAAAACTACAGTTGGAGAAAAAGAGATAGACAGAGCTTCTGGAAACAGTATGCTGATAACCTTACCAGTCATCTTATGCGCTGTCTCCTGTTCTGTGATTTGTGGGATGAGGTGGTGGGCAGGGCTTGCTTGGAGTCCAAATGCAGTAACGTTCCTCAAAATACAGAGTAAGCAATGTTAAGGGAAGAGTCCTGGTGTCAATAAACCACGTTGCTCCTCTCGACTATTAACTCAGGGTTTTTTTCCTGATATTGGACATCAAGATTTCAGGAGTAACATAGCTGCATTTATTGAAAGTCTTCCAGATGTTTCTTTTGAATTGAAAGAAATGTGTCTTCCACAAATAGAGGTGTTCTGCGACACTAAGTGCTGGCTAAACACCTTGGACCAGCTGGCATGTGTAACTGCAACTGACGATCTTTTTTGTTTGTTTCTTCCTTCTGACAGGAGGGTCTTGAAAATCCAAAGAAAGAGACTTCTTTACCTTTTCTGTCTCATGAAGCCATCGTTTCTAATCAATACTCTTTCTGATGTGAACTTGTTCTTTAACCTTGTGAATCTTGCTTCTGATTTGATTTCTTCAAAGAAGTGATTTCCAGCTGTTTTTCTTTTTAGGTGTTTGACTTTGAATTGACTAAAGAGGAGATGTCAACCCTTCTCAGCTTAAACAGAAACCGGAGGATCTGTGAAATGATCACGTAAGTGGCAGCTGGTTTCCTTCAAACTCTTATCTTTTCAATAATCTTTATCTTAATCTCACAGGTATAGCTGTTTAAAATGTGTATATTTGAAATCTGAAATCATTCAAGGGATGAAGCATCTGTTACTTAACATCTTAATGGAGTTATATTTTCACTTTATTATTGACTAAAGGATAAGTCATACTATATACTCATTGCAAATCCTTTCTCTGTGAAACTGCGTCTGGAACTCCAAATGGAGACTTCTAGTTAATAACTTTGGCTATGTCCATATTGGATAAATGAACATTAGGCAGTTTTAAACTTAGGGTAATTTTTTTTCTGTGAGTTATTAAAAACTGGTATCAGTTCTTACAGAGGTGGTTGGGGGAGGGAATGACCATCTGAAGGGCAGTATGAAGAATGACTGCTTGCAGATATGCACCTGGGAAGCCTATAGCCAGACAAGAAGCCTTGGCTTAAAGGCCACAGAAACTGCCCTTCTTTTTTTTTTTTTTCTATAAGCAATGTGAACTCTTAACTCTTTATCTAGAAAGTAACTTGGTCCCAGCACTGTCCAGTGCCTAAATAATAGGAAAAAAAACTTGAACTTGTTGGACATGTGTGCCGTTTCTATACTAATGAGTCTCTTAAATTCGTTCTGCAGTTACACAGTTCATAGCCTCCCTTGAATGCTCCTTTATATACCCAGTGTAGTTCTATGTAGCATTTATTGTAGACTTAACAGTAATCTTTCCTCTTTGATTTCCTTCAGGTGCAAAAATCTCAAGGAGTACCCTTTCAATGCAGAATACTGAAGATAGTTTTATCCTGCCCTCCTGCAGGCCTCTGCCGTCTAATGAGCTTCTACCACTTGCCTGGAGTTGTCCACTATGTAGCTTGCACCCTGTATGTCTCCTGCCAGCAAAGGCATAGTATACGTATTCAGTGACTTGGGTTTGGGTTTTTCTTCTTTGGTGGAAGGAAACAGTAAAATTGTTCTAAAGAACAAAGTATGGGCTATAATAATCCTCTACTCATTAGATGAGTGTCTCTGCATGGCTGAAATTAGCGAAGAAACAAGAAGAATGAATTAACAACTTTTTTTTTTAATCTTATGTCTTGCATCGACACTACTTAAGACTGCAGGGTAAGGGTATGTGAGCACAGGAGACACCTCCATCCTGAAAGAACAAACTCCATAATCACTGCCTGAAGATAAGAGACAACAATTAGCTTCACTTCTAGAGTGTAGTCCAAAGCATTCTTGGAAAGAAGAATAAATGGGAGAAGCGTCCAGACCTACAGATGTGTACCAGCTCATACTGGGCCTTATTTCAGTTGCATTCTTTTATGGGCTGAAGCTGGACAGAGATTAATGTTCAATTTTATTCTTATCCCAAATAAAAAAAATGTTTAGATTACTGCTGGTTTAGAAGTTCTGTTCTAATGTGAAAAACTTACAAACCAAGCCACTTGCATCAACAATGTCACTGGAAACCACCATCCATATTCAATTTTAAATGATGTCACAGGAGCTTCAAGATCTTGTCTTGATCAAAAGTTGAGTAACTTGGTATAATAAATTTTGGTTGACATCGCTGCTGCTGAGAACATTGGAGTATGACAAGCCTTAGTATGGGCTGTGCATCAACAAGCAGCAGGAGACCAACACTCAAAAACAGCTGAAAACCTCTAGAGTGGTGTCACTGGGGAGTGATTTGGTTGGTAGCCTGTGGTGACATCTGGCTATAAAAACACAGAGTAACAGAGACTGGGGGAGCAGGGGGGTTGGACTAGATGATCTACTAAGGTCCCTTCCAACTCTGTGATTCTGTGAGCGGGGAGACTGCGTTGAGCAGGTCTGATGCTGCATGGAAACGGAGGGTGGAATTGTTAGTACTGAGCTGCTGCCCAGAGAGATGACTGGAGCAAGTGTCGTGTTCCTTCCAGGCTGTGCTGACTCACTGGCACAGGTCTCTTAAACGTAAC
Source organism: Rhinoptilus africanus (assembly GCA_013400135.1). Taxonomy (NCBI): domain Eukaryota; kingdom Metazoa; phylum Chordata; class Aves; order Charadriiformes; family Glareolidae; genus Rhinoptilus; species Rhinoptilus africanus. The sequence goes on along the minus strand of VXBO01009852.1, from coordinate 5,337 downwards.
TCTGTGTGTGAGTAAAACTTTCGCTGACAAAGCCTGTCCCTCAGGGTGGAAGAGCCTTGTTGGGCAGTGCTGGAATAGCGAAGAGGTGTTGCAACAGCACAGCACTTCAGAGGTCCGCAATTGCCATGTCCCTTGTGCTGGTGGGCACAGGGTATCTGCAGTACAACTGCGGTACTCCAGTCTATAACGTCCACACCAGATCAAGCTGTAGGCTATGACAAAAGCATATGAGGTTTGAGTTGTATCTTGAGCAAGTGGGTGGTCCAGAAACTTCCTTGAGAAAACTATGATTAACAAAAAACTGCTTTTGTAAAGGTTAATAGTATTAGGACCCAATGATGACTGACTTACTGCTTGTGCCATCCTAACTTCTGTCGTAATGTAGTGTGCAATGAGTGCTTACAATCTTAAGCTACTTGCATTGTACATCATTAGTTTGTAAGTATGAGTGCATGGATGAAAGATGTCGGACAGATGACAGAAAGGCTGAGAAGTTGATACTCATGGAAGCGTCAAGATTTTGCCTTGATCAGGAGCAGAATAAGTGGATATAATGAACTATGGCTGAGCAGCCAGTGCATCAACGGGCTGTTTCTGCCTTGGTCCTCTTGGTGAATTCATCTTAGCAGTGTCACGTTGCCTCCCTTACCCCATGACAAATACAAAAAGAACTTAGCCTTTTCATGTGATTAAAAACCAGAGCTTTTGTTTTCAAATGAGGTGTGAACAAAACTTGCACTGTTGGCTGGAGTATTGTAAGAGAGACAGGACAATGGACCTCAGATACATTACAGCTTTAGGTGTTGTGAATACTTACGTCCACTCATTCCAACAGGAGAAAAACACAACATGCAAATATTCTGCTCAGTACACTTATACATAGAGATCACATAAGATATTCTAAAGTATATATATAAAGTCCCTAGAAGACACCTAATATGCTTTTCAAATATAGGTCATCCAAATATTTCTAACCAAAGCTTCCAAAAGAATGTAACATGCAACCTCAAGATGAGGGGAAAAAAAATATGGAAGAGGTATTGGAGCACAAATCTTAATGCTAAAACAAAAAAAGAATCAGAATTTACAAGGGGCAGCGTTTGCCCTTTTATTTTTCAGTGTGTTTGTGGGTTGTGTTAGTATTATTTTTAAACACGTTTCCGTAGATGAAACACTGCACTAGCCACCCTTGTCCTTCACTCCCTGATCACGTTCATCAGTCTCTCTGGGGGAATTCATCTCATCTAACTTTAGGCATCCGTAGTGTAGGTGCAGGCACCCAACTCGGGGCCAACCTCCCAGCTCCAGTCACAGCCAAGAGGTGTTTGGGCAAAACAAGGCAGCAGCCTTCAGCGTGATTCATTACACCCAGGGCCAGCGCTGCTCTTGGCTCTGGCCCATCTTTAGGCTCTCCAGACCTAATGCACTCTCTCTCCTCCTGTGAACAGAGGTGAAGTCACCTGCGCATAATAGACATGATCCCTCCCGGGGACAGTTCCCACCAATACAGTGACATGGTGCTCTTCCCTACAGGCAGAGGGCAGCCAGCCCTCAGAGNGTGGGGCCTCACCAGTGACGAGTACAGGGGGATGATCACTTCCCTAGCCCGGCTCACCACACTATTCCTGATCCAGGCCAGGATGCTGTTGGCCTTCTTGGCCACCCAGGCACACTGCTGGCTCATATCCAGCCGGCTGCCCACCAACACCCCCAGGTCCCTTTCTGCCAGGCAGCTTTCCAGCCGCTCCACCCCAAGCCTGTAGCGCTGCTTGGGGTTGGTGTGACCCAAGTGCAGGAGCCGGCACTTGAATTTCTCTGTCATTGCAGGCTGGGAGCAAACCAGGCAGCCCTCCTACTGGTAAAGATTGTTTCTACTGGGACCTAACCACTTTGATCATTTTGGGTCTTGTTCTTCTCAGATGCCAAACACTGCTCATCTCTTGAAGCTATGATTTTTGGTGAATTAGAATTATTATGTGCAAATGTCACCACAACAAACGTGAAAGGTGCTACAAAAAGCATAGAGTGCGCACAGATTAAATCAGACCCTTTCTCACTTACACAGTCCCTCAACTCATGGAAGGAACCCTTGGGCATTTTATCAAGCACACAGTTTGCAATATTTCCCAGGCGAGCTGGCATCCACTGATTCATGCGGTACTTCTTCCCCAGAGGCCCTACCACCATCTGACAGCCCCAGACACACACCTTCAAGACAGAGAAACAACTGACAGTTCCCATGTCTTGGCATGATCTGGGGAAAGTCTCACACCAACAGGCACAAACAGCAAAGCAAAATGCAAACCTTCTGCTCCAAATCCTCTGGTAAAAGACCAAGACATCCCTCATTCAAGAAACCATTGGGGAAAAACAAGCACCCACTTTCACAGGAGAACATGAGCTCACAGAGAAGAAACACAAAAATCTCAGAAGAAAATGAGAGAAAGGACAAATTGGCTTTCTCAGCTGTGCTCTCCACCAAGTCTCATTATCTGTCATCACACACTCTACCCAGCTCATTGCCACAGGAATGTAAGACGTTGAAACCTCTCCCCGTAAAGAGACGCTCAGAAGAATGAGAACAAACACTGCAGGGTTTTCTCCTCTGTCTTATAGGAGATCCCATCTTACTGGCCAAACAGCCAGGCTTTGCAAGCTTTCATAGACTTGCAGAGCACGACTGTCTGATGGCACCAGTTCACCTTGGTGCTGTGCCAGTACAAAATCTGACTGATTCTGGCAGTTCCTACATGAAGACCTCCAACATCTGGAGTCAAAGCATGACGCTGTTGATCCTAATAAACCACCAGCACAACACCACTAGCTCAAGCACCCGGGAAATACAAAGGAGAGCAGAAGCAAACTGGTACTTCAGCCCATCTTCAGGCTGCCCTGAAAAGGCAAATCACTGGCATGGCTCAACAACTTATTTTGAAAATAAAAATAAAAATAACTGTCAAATAAGTATTGCATAAAATTTAGCAGTCATCAGCAAAAAGAGGAGTGCCTACTAACAGCAGATCATCTTGATGTTTCAAAATAGGGTGGCTTCTCTGGAGGGAGACAGGACAAGTCTCCAAGTGACTTCTGCTAATAATAAAGGTCAAGACAGCGGTCAGGCATGGAAAACTGTCCTCTTCAAGCCCAGCTAGCCATGCAATCCAGCTCCCCAACAGTACTCACTGCGCCTCAGTTAACCTTAGCTCCAGTCCCTTGCCCACCCTCAGCAGCGCCCAGCAGGAATGCCCACCAGACACAAAGCCATGGTTGGCACAGGGAGGAGCATTCCTACAGCTCTGCAGATGGCCAGCAGCTGTTTCCCTGAACCGACGGATGGACAGTAGGAAGGAAAAAAAGAGGAGTGAAAACCTCATGACGTGGAAGGCAGCAGGCCTCTTGCGCAAACAGCTTGCATGTTGTTGATAGCAAAATACTATCAACAGAACTGAAGCGCAGGCTCAGGCTGATCACAATCTTTCCAGTGATTTCACCGACCCCTGAACCAAACCCCAAGAGTCTGAGCACACTCAAAGCAGATCTACAGAGAAGGAATACAGAAAAAAAAAAGGCAAACACCGCATTATACAACGATTTCGTGATACAACTGAAGCATCACATCCTGCTGACGGCTGGTGATGCCGACAAAAAACAGGAGGAAGATTAAAGAGGCAACCAATTACCTTGTCTGCCCTCAGGTAAGCGGAACAAAAAGCACAAAGCTACAGAGCAGCTGGGCATCTGCTGCAAGAAGCGCACCCAGAGAAAAATGCTCTATTACACTCCCAAATAAAGCTCCCACGTGAATAAATTCTCCAAGTATGAGCAAGCAGCAAAGCTTCCCAAGTGGCCTTAACATAACGTCCTGGACCATCTACTAGATCCTGCAAGTACATTTTTATTTTTTTTTCCCACTGGGCTGTGACCACTCCAACAAAACAGCACGCTCCTATCGCAAGATTTCAAACGTGATGTAAATTTAATTGTAGCGCAAAATTACAGACCATTTATTTCTACGCTTTTATTCTGAAATATGTCCTGCACCTCCCTGAAAATAGGGGGACAGTGTGATTATCACGACGCTCATAAAAACTCGCTATTCTTCTGCAACTTTCAAAAAATATTAAGCGAGACTCTTTAAAATCACCGCTGTCTAAGTTACTCCTACAAACGGGTCACTTTTCCTCTCCTGATACCACATGCATAAGCTATGCTCATCCCACCTTCGCAGGGGCACCGAAGGCTGAAAGCTCCCAAATCCGCCGAGGCCGCTCGCGCTCCTGGAGCTCTGCGGGAATGCGGTCCACCACGGCTGCCGTGGGGATGCAGTGCTCAGGCCGGGGGGGGCCGGAGCCCTTCCTCCGCCCGAGGCTCGCAACGGCGGAGCGAGCGGACACGGGGAGAACCAGCACTAACCCGCATCGCCCGGTGTCACCCGGGCGTGTAAGGCTTGTCCCCGGGCGGCTCCCGGGGCGGGGCGGCCCCGGCCGCTATTAGAAGGAGCCGGCGGCCTTTCCCGGTGGGAGCATGGCGACTTGCTTGCAGCGCAGCACCGCGGCCAGGATGCCCCTCCTGGGGCTGGGCACATGGAAGGTAAGGTAAGGGGGACCCCGGCGGGGACAGCACCCCTCTCCTCCGGGCCGCGGGGGGGGTTCCAGAGGGAGCCCGGGCGGGGGCCAAGCGGGCCCGGGACCCCTCCCCGCCGCCAGCCCGAGCCCCAGCGCGGCGCTGCCGGCGCCACCGACACCCCGGCCGGCTTCCCCCTCCCGCTCCGGCGGAGCCCCGCGCTGCTTTTGAGCCCGTTTTTATTTTCTCCGTCTTTCTCGCCGCCCTCCCTGCGGGGGAAGAGGCGACCCTTGGGTCTCTCCGGTCCCTGAGGGGTAGCTCCTTCCCTTCCCTCACCCCCTCCCGGCCCGGCTCCCGCGGCGCCGCCGGGCCCTGCCCGCTGCCTCTGGGCCGAGGGACTGGAATCCCGGGTGAGGTTACCCCGAACCACCCGGTCATAAGATACCGCTTTAGAAGACAATTCACGCGTTTCGGGCAAGTTCTGACAAAGAGATTTGCACTGCTGTTACGATGGGTGCAAAATCAAAGAGTGAGCCATACAGCGCCTGAAAACAAGGATCTGTCTGAATGAGACATGCCAGCATTTCTTTGTGCACAGCAGGTGCCCTCTCAGGGTATAGAAAGACACAGACTCAAAAGGTTGGAAGGGGCTTCTATCCCTAAGGGAAGCAGCTGATGCAACCTTCAAAGGACGGGTGGGATGCGTCCAAGGGAGGAGCTGGGCTAGAACATGGTATGGTACTTCATTGTACTGGAGTACTGCGTCCAGTTTGG
>VXBO01009851.1:1618-22623 GCA_013400135.1 Rhinoptilus africanus | reverse complement strand
GCCCTTCCAACCCTATGACTCTAGATACTTGCCACATTATCAGAACACTTAGGAAATCCCACCATTACGTGTCCTTTAGCAAATGACAATTTATGGGGGAAAATATACCCAGGCTAAGTTTATAATGTACATTGGGTGATGGCTTCACATTTAGGGCTTAATAAGGTTTTTCATCTAACACAAAAAATATTTGTATAATTAATGCCAGAAGAATTAGCTGTTTTCCCTCGTTTGCATTTTTCAATACTTTCTGGTACTTAATAATCTAAAAATGCCGTCTTTTTTAAGACCCTATTGTCCTCCTGCTATTGTGGTATTTGGAAAGCACCCACCATGTATGTATAGTCAGTGATCTCATCTTAAATTTATTATCAGTATTCTGAGTAAAAGGAATAGATTTTGAACAAAAGGAATAGACTCAACGTTCTATGCACTGAAATAAATCCAACTGTTTATTCGAATGCATCACAACGCATTCATGCATCTCAGCAGCATTAAGGCAAAATAATTTTCCAGATATGTGGGTTATAAAATGCCAGGAGGTGCTAACTTGTGGTCCAAGTGAAATGGATTCTCTCTGAAGGTTATACCTGCCAGAATAGGAACTAACACTTTTATAGAGCTGTTGCAGGGTGTTATCAGCAATAGTTCTTGGGCTGAAAACAAATAGAAATCTCTCACTGCCTTTACAATGCATTAGCTGATTTTATTCATCTCTTTAGTTTTGCAGTTTCTTACAACAGCAGAAAGTATAATATGTTGGAGCTTTCCCTGACCTGTTTCTCAGAGAGGAATTATTGACATTCTTTGTTCTTATGTTGAGAGAGAAGGATGAAAATAATGGATCACCGAGTACAGATTGCTGGACAAAGACCAAACTCTGGAAATGCTGTTGGCAATATTATTCACTGCTCAAGATCAGCCCAATAAGAAGGATGCTGGTGAGTGCTGGTGTGTTTTTCTACACCCTTGAGCTGCCTCCACTTTCGTATTCAACAGATTGCCATCCCAGTCTTCCACATCTTCCTATAGATTACCTAAAAGGTTTGGAAGAAGAAAGTGTCTGACTTTGAGAAATGCTTATTCTTTTAGAGTATGGTTTTCTGAAATCAGTGACAAAGTGCTCTTTAATTTCATTGACGACAGGGTCAGTTCCTAAGGTAATATTGACTGACATAAGAACTTTCAACATATAAAACCTAGACTGTGGTATACTGCAAGGCAGCTAGTCCTATGGTACTCTTCTATGCACTCAACCATATGTTATTCTTCAAACAACTATATTTTCAAACAATGCTCAGTGAGAGAATTTTTACATTGAATTACTGTGCACATTAGGTTTTATGGTCATTTTGCAGCCATCAGACCATTTGCTTTGAGATTCAGGAACACTACCAAAGCCTTACTGCAAATTTGGAAAGATAAACATATTTCTGGTATTTGGTATGAAAATCGTCAGTCTTTGCTCTGAAGATAGGGAGGCACTATAACTAGTGATTTTTTATTCCAAAAAAGGAAACACAAATACACTTTTAGATTGTAAGATACCTTGGGCGGAAATGTGATTGTTATCTGGTTTTGTTTTGTTTCGTTTTTTCAAGCTGAAATGTGTACACAGATTATTTTCTGTTAATACTGAATGGTCATAATCAAAGCACACATTTGAAAACAATTTTACTGGAAGCCTGACAACCCAAAGAAAAATAAAATAACATGTGAAAACTACAGGCTTGAGTGACTTCAGCACACTTGTTTTCCTCCATGGACTGTGTCCCAGCCCGCTTAAATAAATTCTTAGACTGGATGCCTGAAGCAAAGCAAAACAAACCCTCACTGGCCGGAAGAAAATGAAAGCACAAGAATTGTCTATGCCTTATATTTCACAGGGTGTCAGAGCTTCCTGTTGCTTCGCATTCACTCAGACTGCAGAAATGTGAGAACCGTCAAAGAAAAGACAACCTCCCACCCTCTGCTCTAAATAATGGTTCTAAAATGTTTTAAGTATGCCTCAGCATTTATATACATACATCTTTTTCTTATTTTAGTACTGAAATCATGTATTCAACATTTTCTAGGGACTATTTTTATTTTTTAAGGTGCCTAGAATACCCAGCAGCATGTTCAAATGCTTTGAGAGACATGATGATTATACTGCATAGAGGATTGCAGCCTGGGATACTCAAAAGAGAGTCAGAGACACACGCGCTTCACTATAAGCAAACACTTCTCTTGCTTGGAGCACAAAGAGCTGTCTTGTTTATAGTGCTTCAAGTGAACCATTTTAGAGGTGCCGTAGTGGATTTACAAGAAGAGTTGACAGTGCTATTGTTAATCCCACTCATCGGTGCACAGGGATTTCCCCTTGGGAACATAGTCCAGCAAGCCTTTGAATCCAAAGACTTTCTTATTTGATGACTTATTTACAGACCTGATCCTGCTGCCCCTTCTGCAGTAGGTTAGCTAGAGGCGTTGCAGGGGTGGTCTCTAAAGAGAAATATTGCAAATAGTTTACAACGGGAGGCAACAGTAGATTGATGCTTTCATGTCCATTGATTTGTCTCTCATCGCTGTGGCTGTACACTGGAAATGTACCCAGGCTTTTAATTAGGGAATTCAATATCGCTTAAGCACACTTCAAAGGTTAAGTATGTGATTAAGTGTTTTCCTGAATTGCTCTCTGGAGACACCTCTCTCTTTCCATGAATTACAGAGGCAACTAACTCAGCCTGGGCACCCACATGTAGGTGGCTAGGGCTGGCTGCTCCAAGTTCTTTCTCAGTGAATATAGCTCTAAAATAAAGCTGGACAATTTCTCATTTCTAAATCCCATATATTAAACTCCATCAGACAGCGTCTTCCTCTCCAGGTCTGACTCGCAGCATAAAAACCTCATTCAAACTGGCAGTCGACTCTCCTGGGCAAGTTCTGCTGCTCTTTCTGTTATAGCTCCGAAGGTTGCAGCGCGCTTCCTCAGCGGGCGCCTTCTGCTTACAGGTTTGCTTGCCCCCGTGTTTGTTTTCTTACTAATAAATGTTAACCCTTAACATTTGGGAGGAAAACAACTGTGTATGTATTCCCTGATAGTTCAGAAACTTTTCTGTCTTTGAGAGGGATGTACAATGGCATAGATGAAATTTTCCTAGATTTTTCTAGATTTTCCTACATTTTCCTAGACTTTTCCTGCTTTACTTGGGCACAGGCNTATTCCCTGATAGTTCAGAAACTTATCTGTCTTTGAGAGGGATGTACTGTAGCATAGATGAGATTTTCCTAGATTTTTTCTGATTTACTTGGGCTCAGGGTGGTGGTGCAGTAAGAGGTGGGAGGATTTTCAAGTGTGGGGTATTTTTTTTTGTTGGAGGGAGGTCTAATTTCCCGTCCTGGACTCCCCTCACTCCATATCTTCATCTTCACCTCCACCTGTGAACTTTTCATGGTTCTTCCTGGGGAAAGTTCTTCCTTAGAGTGAGTAGCAGCCTTTCAAAGGGGCTTTATTTGGAATCAGGAGATCTAACAGAGGAAATCTGACGTATGTTTGACTTAGGAACAGCAATTACGGGCAGATGCATAGGCAGTCTGGGCTAGTAACTAGACATTAGTCCCTTGACAGGCAAGATGTGAAACCCACTGGTGAGCAAGTGGGGTCAAATGGGTTCCTCCCAGTTCCTCCATCCCCATCCAACCTGTGCCACGGCTGTCAGAGCGCAGGGTGTGCTTCAGAGCAAGCTCATAGAGCAGCTCGTGCCTGGGTGCTGTATGGCAGGTGTGTGATGGAGGAGCAGTGGGTGGGATTTTCTCCTCTCCCCACCACGGAGCTGCTGAGGGACTGCTGCTCTTGCAGCCTGGGCAAAGAGGCTAAGACTGGGCCAAAATGAAAGAGGTCTGATTTATATCTACTATATTTTTTTTTGGCAGCCTTATAAAAAAAGAAAAAAGAGAGGGTAGTACCAGAACGATATAATATTGGTGACTCGGTAACTACACATTAACTTCTGTGAGGTTTTCTCTAGGAGCGCCTTTGCACATGATACAGAATAGTTTCAGATGGAGGTAGCACACACAACATAAAATGTTAAATGTGCTTGTATTAATGACATTACTGCTTTATATGCATGTTGATCTCAGTTTCAGGTCATCTTTATAAGTTTCTGTATTGGGCCCAGAGTTACTCTGCTGGTATATTTTCCAACCTGGGAGGATTTCTTGTCATTCTTTGCTTCCTCTTCCTAAACACTGGTAATTCACGGAGCACGTCTGCAGTACCACAAGGCTGGGAAACCTGTGCTGGACACCAGGAATCAGGGCTGGGGTGATGACAGAACCTTTCTTGTGATGGAGGAGAGAGACTGGTGCCTTTTTAAATGGAAAAGAAACTATATTTTAAAATGCCAAACACATATATATGTATGCAGATATTTTTTCAAGTACATATAATAGGACTAAATAAAATTAATGCCAACAGGTGTTTAGTTTGAGAAGTCTCTCGAGTGAATGGAAATTTCCTGGAGCAGTTTATATGAAATGACGGGTAACATACACCTGCTTCATTCCCTTACCTGATTCTCCTCTCACACGTGAGGCGTGCAGTGATGTAGTGTTGGCCCAGTGGGACTCCCCCTGGTTTGGACCTCTGTAGGCAAGAGCGGGACCTCCTTACACTGAGCTGATGAACATGTTGTTAAACTGCTCAGGAAAATATTTTGACTGTTGAGAGAAAACACCTACAATACATCACTCAATATGCTCTGTTGGCGTTGATGTCACTTAAAACAGTGGCATGAAATTTGACAACATAAATGCCTCATATCTTTTCCCAGGAAAGCCAAAATCTTTCTTGATTTCAGTGGTGCGGAATCTGGCCTATCAAGAAAATAATGCCGTTCCCAGAGGGCTTAGCCCATTTTCAGATTTATGGGGTTAACTCCCCTACAGCTTGATTTAAAATATTGTTATAATGGGCTGTGTGAAGGTTTCGAATGATTCATTATTAAAGTAATGCTGCTTTTTGCAGTAAAGTGACCAACTGTTATTTCCATTCCTCCAAAGTTCTTGAGAGTTATAGCCTCTTCCGGGCATAATTTGGAAAACAGTGCTGATTCGCTCCACTTTAAAAGCAGCTTTAAGGCATGATGGGAAAATGCAACATACCACATCTCCTTTCAGCAAAATTGCCACTGCTGCCTTTTAATAATTAGAAAGTGCAACACTAGTGAGAATCCTGCAATCATAGTATTTCTTCTTGTGTAGAAACATAACCAACTGTCTCAAAAGGGACTAAGACTTGATAAAACCGAAGTCTGGGGAAAAGGTTATCCTACCATGTCCATGTTTGTGTTTTTATGATGATAAGAAAGTTTTTCTGCTTTGCAATCAATAGCAGGTAGAGCAATACGCTCCTACAGTTGCTTTCTCTCACAGAGACAGAAATACACTCCTACATTATACTTCCTTCTGGAAGAATTAAAGCGTGACAAAAGAAATCAGTAAAGGATTTTTCTGTTCTTCTGTGTATCTGTTCTACCTGCATTTGATGCCTGTTTATCAATATCATGGTGAAGCCCAAATTGTTGCAGCTCTGCGAAGGGGAAAACACTTGTGTCGGTGTCCGAGAGTAAGGGTTACAGACGGCTGCAAGTGTTGGCTAGAGTAAGATATTCGGGATTTGGTGCACTGTTTTTACAAGAGAAAAAGGCACAGACATTTTTAGACTACAGACCACGGTAATACTTTCGCACATAATACTTTGGGGTAAGTTTTTTGGTGGTAGCTGGGTGTGGAAGATGTCCTGGCGCAGTTGTTTGTCCTCACCCTGCCACCAGCTCCCTACCGCTTGCATCTGCCCATGGCACAGCTCCCACAAAGCCTTTCCCTTTTTATAGTCAACAGAGATGGACCAGGTTAACTTAATTGGTTTAAAGAAGAGGTTTTTGTTAACCTGACCCATTTTGTAAGAAACATATCACGGAACAGTCCCATGAGCAGCTGAGCGAGTAGGGCAGAAACTGGGGGAGTCTCCATGTGGGGATGGGTGCAAGGAGCAGAGAGGAGAAGTTCTAAAAGCCAAACTGCTGTGACGCTAACAAACTCTGGTGCTCAGCAGGTCTTATTAGCCTGGGCACGGTGCCATGCAGCTGAGGGGCAACGTGCAGCCAGCAGTGGCTCTGGGATCTCTCTAACATGCCCCGCTGCGTAGCGTAGACGTCTACTTTGTGTTTTCTTCAGACCATTCATGCTACAACTGTTTTAATTTAAGAGGCTAAAAAAAGGCTCAGGCTTGACAAGATGCACAGAGTTGAAGTCCGAAATGAAATTATTAGCTCGTCAAATGTGGGCTCCCATATATCTCAGGATATTAAATTTCACCTATTTACTTTTTTGCAGGCTGGAACTGATCCAAAGCCTACTGCAGCCTCTGGACCTATTCCAGCGAAATCAATGGGTTCTGATTCAGGCTTTGAATCAAGCCTTAACTTTATACATTTTTGATTATTGAAAGGACTCTAATCCCCTCCCGCCTCCATGTGTGCTGATACAGAGACCTCATTTTCCATTGGTTAATGCTGGAATTTGTCACTCTGCAGGAAACATGCAACATTTTAAATCGATGTAGTCAACCAGTCTATTATTTTTTTTCTAATAGATTTTGTGGCTATGTCAGTGGAGCCATGTGGCACAGCCTCAGGACACAGCTGACATAAATGATCTCTAAAACACAATGAGCTATGAGTGTAGGAACAGAAGTATCGTCCTTCAGCTTCAAAATACAGGTCTCTGCCCCGTGAGTCACAGACGATGTCCCCAGAGGCGGAGGGTTGGTCACACACCCACAGAGGTGAACCATCATCCCGGTGCAGGTACCTACTCCCAAACCTTTGTGAGAACAATATACGGCTGATTGCTAGCATAAAGAAAAGCGGGCATATCCCTTACACCATTCACAAAAATAACAGTGGAAAGCAGAAAGTTTGGTCCGAGGCAAAACGTTTTTGTTTCTGGAAGCAGCAGAGAAGAAGGGGAGATGGAGAGTGTAAACTCACAAAGCGAGGGTGGCACTTGCCCTGTGAGCCTGAGCAAGCAGAAGAAAATATTTCCCTCCACCTTGGGTAAATCTCCGTTCTGTGTCTCTCAGCAACCGAGAGGCAACAAGGACACACAAGTGAGAGGAGGTTGGCGCGGTACCAGCCCCTATGTATGATTATTTGAAGAAACTTAAATGTGAGTGCTGAAGAGAGAGAAACCCCCGAGAGCAAGCAATGATGGCGGCTACATACAGAGTTACTGAAGAAATACCCACAAACTTTGTTCCCTGTATCGTTTCAAAAAGAAAATAGAACCGACGTGTTGAAAGAAGAGTGCAAGGGTTAATCGTTTTACAGATATAAATAACATGAGGTCCAGATCGCTCTGCAAATACAGCTTCCAGCTATGCCTGACTCAATTTACTCGTGGTAGCGTAATAAGACAATTCAGCACATCGCCAAGGTATTTTGCGGTACTCTGTCATCTCCAGCCAACTTCGGAAAGGGTTGTGTGCTGAGAAGGGAGACTTCACAAACCGAGGCACTAACAATGTGCGGATCTGCTCTCGGAGCAGCCTGCCAGGTCTCACTGAAGTTAACAGGTTGCAGTCTTGGTTCTAGTCCCAGTCTTTTTTTCTGTCTCCTTCCCCGGCATTTTAATTCAATACTGGGGAAACCCCCTAAATAGCTACCCATAGTTACCAGCTAATTACTGCAAGCTTCAGAAAAGAGTAATCTTTCTGATGACTTTCCCAGTAAACGAGGAAATCCTGAGCAAATTTATGAATTATCAGTACAATTAATAGTTTTCCTTTTATTTAGGACCTTTAGACATCATAATAAAGAGATTTATTCCTCTCTGCACCGCGGTGGTTTGTGGAATGCCATAATTCAGCACTAATTCTCAGCACGGGCAAATCTCTGCCTTTTCTGCATATCCAAAAGCTCTGGAAAATCAGATTGCAGTTAGTGCAGCCACCAGCAAGGGAAGAACCGGTGCGTCTATAGTGGAGGTTACTGGCGAGGGAGATCCCTCCCCCCCATTAACAGGAGCTCATAGCCTGGTTCCCCAAGCTGGGGATGGGTTACAGCAGTTTCAGTGCCCACTTGCCTTTGCTGTCCCATCCTTCCAGCAAAATAAACACTCTTCAGGATCGTATGGAGCCTGGTCCTCTGAGACTAGGGCTGTGAGAGGTCTCTCACCCCCCCAGGTGAAGGGTGGCACAGCTCTGTCCTCACTGCTCTCAGACAGTCGCAGGGCTCCTGGAGATGAGCCCACTATATCAGAGGGCTTTCTCTAACCTCATCGCTCCGATGCTTGGAAGCCTGTTGATTACCGGCCTGAATATGTGCGTGATCAATATGCATTTCTTTACTGCTATTTTATTTACCAGTATCTGTTAACCCATTTATTCTTCTTGAATGGATCTTCTGCCTTCTGGTGTTTACTCTGTTGAAACATTTACAGGACATTTACGCTTCTTCAGTTTTCAGTTTGCCATAGCCAAGGTTTTTAGATGTCCTCTTGATCTCCCACTTTCAAGGCAGCCCTACTCCTGTACCTGGAATTTACTGTTCTTGGGTATGCTTGACTGCAGCTGTACATGGTATTTCAGTTGAGATCTTACCCAGTGCCTTGTATAGTGTCAGAGCTCTGATACTGCCAGGTGTACTGATTGCAATAAAAAATAAATAACAAAATACTAAGAACAAACATACATTTGTTGGAAACAAACCCAAGCATGAAGGTAAAAAAAATTAAGTTGCCGGGGAAAAAAGTATGCTTGCATATATAACTGTGAAAAAACCACCAAACAACCAATAATAAATTATTTCTGTATGCAGCTTACTCATATGTTTCTCTACGGTTTATTTTTCCATCATTTATCCTAGACAGTAAATCAAGCAGCTTTTGACACTTCCTGGATTAGTTAGAGGAGGAAATAATGGATTATGGCAACTTCTCTCGAGAAGAGGTGTCTTGTAAAGTTATCTACCCCCCGCCCCCGGCCCCCGAAATGCTGCAATGCCCTTCTCTTCTGAGAAAAAACCATCTGTGCAAAGGGATGAAAAGACAGGAGAAGCGTTGCACAACTTTGCGAGTTTATGGGAATCTGTCAGGTCACGTTAATAAAAAAACGTTCTTGAAATCAAAGTTTACGGTGACACTGACAACTCGAAATTACGCCTGTGCCTGCAAAATAGGTAAGTATCAAAGTTGCAAGTAATATATAATACACTAAACCAGAGTGGCACATTTTTTCTCTCTTATGAGGGAGCTATTCAAATTTTTTTTTTTTTTCCTAAAAAAAAAAGATTAGGAAAACAAGCCAGTAAGAACACATAATGTGATGAAAATATTTCAAAGGCATTTCAAAATAAATCCTCGAGATAGCATTTCTAAACTGTACTATCTAGACTTGATTTTTTCAAAGTTTTTCTCCAATAGGAATCATAACAACCTGATAATGATCAAAGTTTGTAATGAAGCAAATTTAATGCCATGATAGAAGTTTTTGATCTTGTCCCCACACTCTTTAGACAAATGAGTGACCTTTGCATCTTAAAATCCTTTTGATACATGTATAGGAAATGAAAAATCTTTATAAAATGCTATTTTCTGTTCAAAGCAGTTGTCAAGTAAAGTAAAAATCAGCCTAAATATTGTGTGTAGTCACATTCTTCTAAGTTTTTCTTGTGTGAATGTTATCTGCTTCACTGAAAATACCGCATATCTCATTTTCTTGAGGCAGCGTACCATATGCTTATCAATATTTCAATAAAAGTAGGCATTTTTTCAAACACTTCTGTCTTTTGATGTACTGTAGGAGCACTTAGTCCCTCTGCATGTTGAGCCCATACCCAGCCACACCAGCTCTAACCAGATGATCCCGGTGGCAGAAGGAGAAGGAGCTGGAAAGGAGCTGTTTGCATTTCTTCGGTCCTGTCACTGTTTTTCACCACTCTCTAAAATGTTTAGAGAAGTCTTGGACCCCTGTGTTGACCAGACTCATCACAGTCTCCTTCTCTCTCGGATGTGTATCTCTTGACTTGGTCCAAAACTGCACCGAGCACCCACAAAGGAGCAAGCATCGACCTGTCTTGCTCTTGACCCAATTTTTGTCTGTCTCCGGTCCAGTGAATGGGAACGCGCTTCACTCTGAAGACAGACAGATGGAGGAAGGCTCTCAGGATGTGGCTGGCTGTTGCAACAGCTTGAGAGCGAGCCAGCACGACTGCATCGTCGCACAAAGTAGTAAACAAGCCCAACCCGAGTACGCAGTTGAGATAACCCATGTGTTGGGTGTCAGCTCTCGAGCTGGGGAGAGTCACCACGAAGCAGGGAAGGGATGTTTGTCATTCTTCTCTCTCTTTATTTTTTTTAATTTTTTCTTTTTTTCGATATGGTCTGGGAAAAAAAAAAAGGGAAAAAGCAAACTCATAAAGCAATGTGGGAGATGAGAACCCGACAGTGTTTTTTCAATAGATTTTTCTAGTTTACTATTTGGGTCTTCTTAATTTTGTCAAAAAGGAAGAGATTGCTTGGGGAAAATTAAAAAAACCCTCCCACAAGTGTCTGTTAAAAATTCACAGCAAAAAGCAGTGGCTTGTTTAGCGTATTTGAAGCTTTTTCATTTATGTTAGTAGCTGCCCGAAGCCCATTTGGAGCAGTGATTCTGTGCTGCCGGGCACAGAGGGATTTTGGATGGAAGACACTCACTGTCCCGACTTTTTTCTACAGGGATGCTGAAAGAGAACCTCTGACACGAGGCGATGTATATATGGCTATAGCATGCTGAAGGTTTTTAACCACCTTACAGTGAGTTTTGGGAACCCTCATTTTAACCCTGGCCCCAGGTGGTACAGCCAAATAGAAAGACTTTTTATAGTGTTTGATTTTGCTTATGGAGTCCCTGATTAATTCTTATGTAGTTAGTACAATGATAATTTTTAAAAAAACATTTGGGAAAGAACAACTGTTGCCAAAATATGCTATTGTGTCCAATTAATCATTTTTCAAGATCAAAAGCTACTACGCTACCTCGGAGCAATATCACTGGTTGCTGACTACGTAAATCCCTCAGCAACTTCAGAAAATATTTAGTAAAATACTTAGCAGGTTGCAGCTTCTTTGTGAGGGGTTTTTTATTGCCTTACACCAGTGTAAACAAGGAGAAAACCCCCACACTTCAGTGTGCTTGACTATTTGTTCTGCTGCACCAGTCCTGTGCTCCTGGGATGCCACCGTCAGCAGGATTTGGTGAGAGGAAGGGGAAGCAGGCAGGGAGCTGGTGTACCAGCATGCAGCAGGCATTGGCGTCCCCACAGATCTAAAATTTTAACTGACCCAACTGTCCCCTGGATAAGGATTTCCAAATGTTAATAGCTCTCTGGCGATTGCAGAAGCCTCTTTATCTGCACCCTTCCTCTACATGATAGCAGCAAATCCAGCATCTCCACCAGATGCAGTGTATCACTTCTTTGAAGAGCATCAGATGTTGGTAGCAGGATGCACTCTGCAATCACAGAATCACAGAATTGCCCAGGTTGGAAAGGACCTTTCAGATCATCGAGTCCAACCATTAACCTAACTCTGACAAAAGCCGTCACTAAACCATTTCTCTAAGCACTGTGCCTACCCATGTTTTAAACACCTACAGGGATGGTGCCTCAACCACTGCCCTGGGCAGCCTGTTCCAATGCTTGACAACCCTTTTGGTGTAAACATTTTTCCCAATATCCAGTCTAAACCTCCTCTGGCACAACTTGAGGCCATTTCCTCTTGTCCTATCGCCTGTTACTTGGGAGAAGAGACCAACCCCACCTGGCTACAGCCTCGTTTCAGGGGGCTGAAGAGAGCGATAAAGTCTCCCCTCAGCCTCCTTTTCTCCAGGCTGAACACCCCCAGCTCCCTCAGCCGCTCCTCATCAGACTTGTGCTCCAGACCCCTCAGCAGTCAGAGAGCATCAGCCTGGGCTCCCTGCAGGGAGCGAGGGACTGGTAGGTAGTATCTGCCAGTTCAGAATCTGAGGCCAGAGAATTTTTGGGAGTATGTATGCTAGATGGGTAGGATGCCCACTGCCTGGGCACAGAAAGAAGAATAATGGAAGACACTATAGAGAGGAAGGGAAGAAGCAATAACTGAAAGCAGCCCTAGCAGGGCTATGGAAACATTTTCAGGAAACATTTTTTCACTGAAAGGGTTATTAAACATTGGAATAGGCTGCCCAGGGAGGTGGTGGATTCCCCATCCCTGGAGGTGTTTAAGAAAAGGGTAGATGAGGTGCTGAGGGACATGGTTTAGAAGGGGTTTTTGTCAGGGTAGGTTAATGGTTGGACTTGATGATCTTAAAGGTCCCTTCCAACCTCAGCAATTCTATGATTCTATGATTGTATGGAAGGATTTCATGAAGCTCTAAATCCACGAAATCTACTCCCCTGCAGGGTCATGAGCTGGTGCGTTAGCCTGGCTCCAGACAGCAAAGGATCTCCCGGCCCCATCACTCTGCGCATTGCCACCGAGGGGTGGGCAGCTTGTGTGTCCCACCAGCTCTGCACAGAGTGGAATCCCATTGTGTTTCTTCCAGCGGCGCCTCTAAATCCCCAGGGGCAGGAGCCGATTTTGGACGGCGTGCAAGAGCACTTGAAATGCCTGCGTAGAGCCTGCTGCTCTGTTGGGAGAGGTTGAGGAATCTAAGCAAACGGTCAACTTCTTGAGACTTAGGAAACAGTCTGGTATTTAGGCTAGAGTAAAAACAAATGTTCCTTGTGAGAGCAGATGAGGATGCTGTGTTTCGCTTCCTGGAATTTAGGGCTGGCGAAGACAGAATCCTTTTAATTCATATCATATCAAGGTCTTCTGCACATTCCTTCTGAATGGGAGATGCTGGCAGTGGAAAGTTGGCTCTGCTTTTTATGTGTTTCCAAAACAAAGTCCTTTCGGTGGTATTCTTAACATAGATTGAATGAGCGAAATGAAAATGCTAGAAACTTTTCTGAGAACCCCGCCTTTAGGATACTGATTTTTCTGAGAGATATCTGACAGACCCTTGTAGGTGCAGCTTGTCACGTATAATGTCGTCCTTATGGACTTTCCATTTTACCACTTCAGTTTTCCAAAAGTGAAAAGCATCACGGGTGATCGCTGCGACTTCAAAGAGAACAGACTCACCCTCTCGGTCTGGTTCTTTTCTCACTAACACAATGCAGTAACTTTGTGGATTTCAGCAGTTATCCCTCATTTACACCAGCAAAGTTATTGCATCTGTGAAGTCACTGGTCTTTTTGCCCGCACAACCAGCACCAAACTCAAGATGATGGGTTTCATTTAGTCTCCTGGGCTGTAACTCCGACTGCTGTATCATGCGTGATACACGTGGGCCCAAAGGTTTCCACCCCGATGTGAACAGAAAGGGTAGGCAGCCTAAACTTGCACCTTTGCAGCCTTGTATCTGCTTTAGTGAACTGCTAAGTGCACAATTAATTTAAATCCCAGCAAGAGACACAAGCCTCTGCCTACGGTTTCTCCACAGGCTTAGCTCTTCCGTCTGCCCTGAACTTTCCCTGCCCCAGACAAACTCATGCTCCTAAAGTGGACCTAATCACTGTGTCTGCTCTAATCATCAGCAGAAACACTCCCCATCCTACTGGAGAGTTTAAGGGCTGACATCAATAAGCCTGGAGGCCTGTTACCACCACCAAAAAGACTATGAGGGTGCAAGCTCTGCCTCTACCCTCTTCACGCAGCGTTTCTTGCACTGTGATCTGGTTCAGGCTCCAGGTCTCAGCATAATCCCTGGATTCAGGAGACCACAGACAGTGCCCGAGTCCTTCCCAACAGAGCTCAGAGATGTCTGTGAGGCCACAGGGTGCCTCTGGCATCAGGGACACCCTGCCGGGTGTTGGGAGTGGGCAAAGCTTTGGGTGGAAATGAACACAGGAGCAAAGCAGGGTGGATTTTTGCCTTTTTACCATTAGTGTTCCCACTTCACTTCACTTTGCGGGGGAAATTCAGTCCCTCTTCCTGCTAAAGATGTGACATACTGGCACGGCAGCCTCTGGGTAGGGGGGGTGGATCGTAGACATCTGACACCACCCAAACGTACCTTGTCTCAGCTCTGCCTCCACTGTTAACCTGAAGAATGAAACAAAGCATAAATATCAAATTGCTTCCTGGCTATTTTAGAGCTTCTGTACAATTCCTCTTCCTTCCTCCCTCTTTCCGGTGGTCCCCAGAGCTGAACTTTCTTGATGCTCCAGCCACAGGGATGCTCTTTCACAGGCTGCAAAGCCATGAAGGCACAATGAGGAAAGAGAGGCCACACGAGCAGCCCATGGACCGTGTGTTTGGTGGCTGCCTGCCCTCCACCTGCGTCCTGCCTAAGGACTGCCAGGCTGCTGCCAGGGCATGCCAGCAAGTGTGTCCTCGAGTATGTTACTGTCCTGCCCCTCTGGCCACGTCTGCAGGCTCACTGCACGATGGGACTGGTCCTCAGGCCTCCCCAGCAAGTGGTAGAGTCCCACGTCCAGGTGGGTTAGTCTTTAGGTTGCCATATCAATGTATCCCATTCAAGCTCTGACATCCAGATGACATCAGATGTCTCTCAGTGCTGACTCCTTACCAAAGAAAGCCACAGTGACGGCATAGTTTGGGTTCACCACGCGCTCTCAGAATCCAAACAGGGTCATAGAATCAATCATAGAATCATGGAATGCTTTGGGTTAGAGGAGATCTTAAACCTCACCTAGTTCCACCCCCTGCCCTGGGCAGGGACACCTCCCACCGGACCAGGCTGCTCCAAGCCCCATCCAGCCTGGCCTTGAACCCCTCCAGGGATGGCGCATCCGCAGCTTCTCTGGGCAACCTGTTCCAGTGCCTCACCACCCTCACAGGAAAGAATTTCTTCCTGATATTAATCGAAATCTCTCCTCTTTCAGTTTAAAACCGTTACCCCTCGTCCTGTCAGTCCACTCCCTGATAAAGAGTCCCTCCCCATCTCTCCTGTAGCCCCTTTAGGGACTGAAAGGCAATAATAAGGTCTCCCAAAGCCTTCTCTTCTCCAGGCTGAACACCCCCAGCTCTCTCAGTCTGTCCTCACAGCAGAGGGGCTCCAACCCTCTGAGCATCTTCGTGGCCTCCTCTGGACCCGCTCCAACAGGTCCATGTCCAAACAACAGGTCCAGGGTCAAAACAGTCACTCCCGGCACATTTTAACCTCCATAGAGGTCTGAAAGCTCTTCTGCCTGACGAACACCTCACCACAGCCTGATTTGGCTTTGACTTCTGTAGTGTCTCTTTCCTGCTGCGGCTCCCGGAGGCGCGCGAGGAGCTGCAGAGCTGGCGAAGCTGTGGGGCTGGGCGGAGGAAGCCCGCCGTGCCTCTGCTCGCAGCCGCCGCTCGAGTTATTTTTGCTTCTGGGTGGGAAGCCAGCAGTTGGTTTTAATCCCAATTTGAATGCGACTCTCTTAGAGTCTGGCTCTCTTCTTGTGTAATGCTGGGATGCTGGGATATTCTGGGACATTTTTACTAACCATGGCAGAGATGCATTCCTAGAGACCGGAGCGAGGTGTTTTTCGAGCGCAGGGCCACATGTTTGAGTGATTCCAGCTGGGAAACCCACTCTCTCTGGTGGTCTGATGGAGCCCAGGTTTACTGACCTTCATAAAGCTGTGCCACCCACTGCAGTGAGACCCCCCCTCTCCATGCCACACACAGCCCCCGTCGTGCTGCCCACGCCGGTGACCTGGGAATTCACCCTTGCTATTCCTGGGTTTGGGAAGGCAGAGCAGTTTAGGGGCAAGAGTGGCAGCGAGGAGAAGGAAGGAAACAAGGCTGCCCATGAACGACGGCAGATTCACTGGGGACTCTTTGAGGGATCCAATGTAGTTTTTTGAAAGCAAATTTGTTACATCCTTAATTCCAAATAATCCCTGCTACTGCAATGGGATGCAAACAACCTCTGCTGTGATCCTGCTTCTCTCCTGCTCTTCAAAATAATTGAGGGGTGATACTCACACAAGGTGACTGCCAACTCGAGCTCCTCTTGTCCCCCTTGTCTCCATTCAGATGCTAATGACGGTTTAAACCAAGGCTTGTGATTCACAGGCCTAAAGCAAAGCTCGGCAGAAGGTCTGTAGAAGGTACGGGAGCTAGCTATTTTTAACTCCCCTTCTTCCCTAAGTCAATATTGGGATAGGCAGCAATGAAAAAAAGCCAACATACGGAGAAGGAATTTGAAGCCGGGAGAGCTTCAGAAGCCGTCAGAACAAGCAGCCCCGCAGGCCAAAGGGCAGCGGAGGGGCACTGGCAGGTGCTAAGTGGGCTGGGGGACCATTTGTCTCCCGGGAAAAAAACCCACTCGACTCTTCAGATATTTACAATGGCTTCTGTCCACTCAAACTGTCTAACCACCTATATATTTTAACCTCCCGTACGCAGAACTGTGTGCCTCTGACTTCCCTGTTAGCGGCAGAGGCCACGGTTAGGCTTCCCAGCGCTGTTTTGATCAGCCCCTAGCTGTACAGCTGCCCATGTTCTGCAGCAAAGCATTTCCTCAAACCCTT
The DNA here is from genome assembly GCA_013400135.1 of Rhinoptilus africanus. Lineage (NCBI taxonomy): Eukaryota > Metazoa > Chordata > Aves > Charadriiformes > Glareolidae > Rhinoptilus > Rhinoptilus africanus. Next base: position 6,040 of record VXBO01009851.1, on the reverse strand, counting down.
CGTCTTGTCAAGTTGACTAAATCTGACTATGTTTTGGAAAAGGATAATCGGAGCAGGCTTCATAGATTCATTGGGACCACTGGAGACTCTGCTTGCAGCTTTTTTAACGAGAGGTTCCCAATGAAGTTTCGTAGAGGCATGGATTTAAACAATACCTTTTTCTTATAGTAGTATAAAACACATTGGGAGAAAAATAACTGAGAAGAGAAAGTGTAAGTTCAGTGATGGATAGAAATTGCAAGAATTGTTTTGGATTTACTTTGGCTCTACAGATGTTTTCTCCTACCGCAAAGAGAGCAGGAAAGGAAATTCTGTGTTCTCTTGAGAATGAGAAGAGCATGTTTCTATTCCCTTTGACTATGAAAATAGAAAATAGGGGTGAAGTGAGCTGTTCCCACTCTATTCCTTCTTTGAGGTGTCCTCGACTGATGGACAAAGAGAGCCAGCAAAGAGCACTGTTCCGATTTGGGTATTTTTTGCATGCTTACTGCTATTCCTTCAGCATTTAGCCTGTGAACGTGGGACAAAGGAAGCAAAACATGGATGGGAATAGGGGCCAGGAAGGTGAGGGATTATCCCATCATTCCCTTTCTCTGAAAGAAACCTCAAATGGGTAAAACCAGAGTGGGCTCCTCTTCCTGGCTCTTGCAGTACAGGTCCTTTTGGAGCTGCTGTCTCCCAGCTTTGCTTCCTGCATCCCTCCGAGGCACCTGCCTGGGGCGGAGGATAAGCTCATGGCAGCAGGAGGTTGGGGCATGACATGTGTCTCACCTCTCCCTAACTCCACAAACCTGCTCCACAAACGGCTTAAAAGATTGCTCCGTGAAAGGGTCGGCTTCCCCATGATGTCTTTGTTCACTGATTCAGCAAGGAGTCCTCTAGCAAAAAGAGGGCGGACAGGACAAGGCTTGATATCCCTGTACTTTCGAAATAGCAAAAAAGATTTGACTCCTCCTACATCCCAACCCACCTAAAAAGAGCAAAACACATTTTCCAAGTCCGTATTCTTCATACACCACAAGGAATCAAAGAGAGGCGCAGCTGATTCTTATTTTTCCCTTCTTTTCCTACGCACCCTGAAGGAAAATCTGATTAACCTGTGGTGAAAATCTGGGACCACTCAAGGGAACGACATTTCATTGGGGCTGAACGTTAGCCCTGGAAAAACCTAGCCAGCATCTTCTCACCAACTGCAATCAAATTATGCTGAAATAGAATCATAGAAACATAAAATCATAAAATCATAGAATTGCTGAGGTTGGAAGGGACCTTTAAGATCATCAAATCCAAACCAAATAGCTTCTATTAGGGACATGGGCCTGACAAATGAAGTGATATTGGACACAGGAATTACTAAAGGAACTCTTGTTGTCTGATTCATGGGAGCTAGAAAAATGTCTTGTAATTTATGGGTCTTCAGTTTTTCAGCATTCCTTTAGGGACTCCTTTCAGAGTTTGCTTCCCAGGGATACTGAGAAACCGCCTTCGGAAAATTGATCCTTCTCAGTGTGTTGAGTTTAGCAGTCAGATAACAAGGTTTGCACCATGAAAAAAACCTGTTGACGAGTAAGGTATGAATACAGATTCATTGCAATGCCTGACCTGTGGCTGGAACAGTGAAATTCATGACTTCATCAGCAAGAAGCAACTTGCTACTGCCACGGCAGCAATCGTCATTTTAACGGAATCTTTTTGCTTATTTATTATTTGAACGATGCCTTGCAACGCGATAAGTTTCGGTATGTAACGTATTTTAAACACAGTTGGTTACTAAGGGTTAACTTTGTTAGTGGAACCAAAGTGAAAGTTTTAAAATACTGCTGCCATGGAGAACAAATGCCTTCAAAGCGCCTATAGCATATGTTATTTAAAAGAGCACTGAATCAATGTTCTGGTTTGAATTATTTTTCTTCACAGTACTTCTCTAACTTCACTGCCAAAGAAAAGACTTCCAGAGCCAATTTTTAATCTTAATTATACCAGATTGAATCTGGAATATTTCCCTTGAAGTTGGTTACACCAGATTTACACAAGGCAGAATCTGGCCCAGTTTCCACGGTAGAGTCTTTCTCAAAAGATAATTTAGGTTTAAAAACCAGAGTATCTGGCTAAACCAGCCAGCAGTACGAGGATCAAAACCTACCTACAGGCTGCCGTATCCCTTGTTCTTGATCCACACCGGAGCGTCCCTGTCTGAGCCAAGCCTGAGCTGTAACTTCGCATCCGTGGCTGCAGGGAAGGGACTTAAACGTGTATTTTCCTCTCATCTCACTTTCCTACTCACTTCTTCCTCTGCAACCGCCTTGCTCAAGTGAAGTGCGTATAACAGAGGGCTCTAGAGAACTGATAACAAAAGACAGGTAAATAAACATGTAACTGAAGCAGAAATTGCTCCCTGCAGAATTACGTGAGGTACAGACTGAAACTTGATGACTTCAGACAAAAGGAAAACCCCAAACAGTCTTTTCTAGAAATGACAGGGAAGAGAGGAGCGGTTTCCCCTGACTTTTCAGTGTGTCAGTCTCTCCTGTTTCTAAAGAAAGAAAACTGAATGCGTGGGCTTCACTCCCTGGCACTCTTGGAATGGCTGGAGGTGCAATTGGCGCCTGCTTGGTTTCTTCCATCACAGATTAGGGATATAGAACTAACCACACTCTCGTCTTTGAGTACAGGAAACACACAGCACTGGAAAAAGAACAACAATGGGATTCACACCCCCTGCCAACACACCTCCAGCACGATCTTGGTAAATAAAAGTAAAGTGAATGACGGAATTCAATGCCTAAGAGGAATGGCTAAGTTCATTTCCAGGTCTAGAGCTTTTTGCTCACTGTATCAACATGGATGATGATTCTTGCAATTCCTGAGGGTGGATTAGGGGTTGACCTGTTTTGGAAAGTATTGGGTGAAACTCATAACTTCCACTGTCTCCACACAAATCCCAATTCTGAAAGCTCTTAGGAGGCATTGGTGGCTTTCCTTCCTCTTTATCCTTGGGATGGGGAAGACCCACACTCAGAATCTCTCCCTGCCACAAGAAATAGAGGGTTAGTGTTTTGTTTGTGATGGTGTTTAGGAACATGAAACATCCAGGGAGGAGAGAGATGGTTTTAGAAAGCCAATTACAATTCAGATACCTTGGCCATAATTCAAGTTATTCCACAGCAAATCATCCCGAAGGGATGTGTTGTGGGATCTCTGCATCTCTGCACCGCGCATCTCTGCAACGTGCGGAACGATAATTACCCCTGTTGTGGGATGAAGCAGAAAAATTACATCCCCTGTCTGTCCCTTGGGCAATTCAGGGGTAAAAAGACATGTTGGGTCTGTCCTGAGTTTGGCACCCGGTGATGCCCAGCCTGCCTCGGCTCTTCTGTGCCCATGGGAGGGATGTATGGTGGATGCGGTCAGCCCAGGCACATGCAGGGACACCAAACAGGGCTGGCCCATGCCCATCCTGTGGAGGGTGGCTGTGACCGCTGTGTCCGGGGTGGCCTCCGTACCAGCCAGCTGCCCCGTGCACATCTCAGGGCTGGGTCCCCCCAGCACGGCGGCCCAAGGGGGCAAAGCTGCTACTAACAGCAAATAGACACAGAACCGAAGCTGCCTGTTCTGGCTGCGGTTTTTGTCCCGCTGTAACCCATTAATTGCTGCAGCTTGAAAGAACAAAGGCAGAGACAATGGTCCCGGGAGTTATGAACCGAAATCAGACCTGGGCTGAATCAGCAGAGGAGATCCTTTGATTTCAGAGGGAAAACTTCTCATCTGCGGCGCGGGAGGAATCGCTCTTTCTGCTTTACCTGCAGCACGTCACATCCCCCGAGCTGCAGGGCCGGACCCGCGGGGATGAAACCCTCACATTCTCGGGGGTGGGAGGACGGCCCCTCTTCACCATCCTCCCCAAACCCGCTCCATCCCTTCATTAACACCAGAGACACCAAAGGCTGGCGGTTCTTGCGGTGCCCGGGCCGGGCTGGCTCCTCCCGCGGGCTCCGGTGCCCTCTAGTGTCGCGGGTGGCGGTGGGCATCCCCGGAGACCCCGCACCGGGAGCGCCCCCGCATCCCCGCCCCGTCGGGGCCCGGCGCTCCCCGTCCNGCTGGAGGAACAACCCCTTTTTTCCCCTCTCCTTTGGGCTTACCTCACCCCTAAACTGGGTTCAGGCCGCTTCTGGACCAGAGCGGCCTGTTTATTCCCTCCCAGACAAAAAGGCATGGCGGGAGCAGAAGGAAAAAACAAAGCCTGGGTTTTTTTGGTTTTTTGTTTTTGGTTTTTTTTTTCCCCAAATCATGAGGCTTGCACAGCTGTTTCGGCATCGTTGAACCTCAAGAGCCAAATGCAACAATAAAAGCAAAACAGCTGGACGTGGCGGCAGTGGCGGCTTCAGTGGGAAAAAGGACGGGGCCAGGGCAGGACCTGAGCCA
>VXBO01009849.1:0-27743 GCA_013400135.1 Rhinoptilus africanus | reverse complement strand
CCCCCACCCCCCCCCCCCATTCCCTTTGTATCTGCACAATCCTGTCCCAGCCATCCCTGCAGCATGCTCCTCAGACTCCACAACTACCCCTGAAAGCATCTCCTCCCGTCTCTGATACTTCCTTTTCTTCTGTACTTCTCCAGCTCTGGAAAACATGCGAAATATATGTTGTATGGCGGAGGCGATTTTAATGGCACATCACAACAACACTAAACCCAAAGATTCCTCCTTTTGCCAAATACAATCTCCCCAGGGAGAAAAAGAAAGGGCAGGCAGAGAACCCAGAGGATGGACAGTGGGTTGGCTACAGGGCAGAGCATCCAGGCAGACATGGAGCCAAAGGACACCTTAGGAAGACAGTATGGACTCCCCAACAAACCCTGCTTCAAGGAGTGAAGGTTAGGACACGATGCAAGATTGGGAGGTCTCATACAAGAATACTGGAGACCGGAGACTGGCAAATTCAAGAGGAGGGGGAAACTACCAGGAGCAGCATGCAGCAGAGTGCTGAGCTGGGGTCAGCCCGGGCTGGAAAAGATGGCTTTGTTTAGCTGGAGTGCACCAGGGAGGCTGCTGCAGGCCAGTGGCCCCAGCTGACCAGCTAAAGAACGGGCATTCACCAGTGAAACAGGGAAGAAACAGCAAAAGGTGACTGAAGGCACAAGCAGCCACCACCCAAACAGCACAGGAGCCACAATGACAATCTGCCACCCAACTCCGAGGCAGAGAGCAAGACACTGCCGAGCTACCACAGAGTCCCCCAGGAACATGGGAGATGGCGAGGAAGGAAGACACCAGGTGAGGCAATAGCCCGAAGACATCATTTAAGAGAGGGATGGACAGGTCTGACTTAGCTTCAGGTCTTACGCCTCTCAGCCTGGTCACTCGACTGCATGTAGTCACTGACATGGCCAAACAGGCCACATATGGAAAAAGGGGGTTTTGTAGTAGAGGCTTATAGAAAGTCTCTTTTTTAATAGGTCCTTGATCGTCTCAAATTTGAACTGCATCAAATCCTCCAAGAGAAAATTCTCTAGCCCTTTTAATACAAACACAGGTTAGGACAAAGCCTTCCGATATCGGGAACAAGAGCTCTGAAAGCTATGCCCTAGGCAGCATCAACAGCAAAAGGATGTGTTATCCTGTGGACTGGACCACTCTCAAACCTAAAACCAGACAGATCCCAGAAACCAGACCCAAAATAGAAGAGACATCACCCAGCCCCAATACACCCATGAAAAGATTCAGGTGCAGTGGGCAGTGACCAGTTAAAAAAAAAGGAAAGGAAAAAAAAGAGCGAAAAAAAAAGCTTAAACACCAAACTGAAAACCAGCTCCTCGAGCTGTGAGACAACACAGTACTGCCCCGCGTACAGGGCTCCCGTGTGTCCCCAGCAGAGGCACAGCAGGGCCTGGCAGTGTCACGGAGGGCTGGTGCTCCCAGGGGATGGCAGGGACTGAGGACCCCAAACCAACGGGAAGAAGAGGGTTTGCCCACTCACTGCTGAGCACGAGAATATTTACCGACCCATCTGAAACACAGCTCCCACTGACAGAAGGGTGTCAGGTCTGCCACTGATCACAACTAGCTTCCCACCTCCTGCAGTAGGGTTCTCGCTCTCCCTCACCATTTCCTTGCAGCCCCTCCTCGTTCACTCCTTTCCCAGTGCACCACCACCAGCAGGGCTTGGAGCACTGGTTTCCCCAGCTCTCAGCCAGCTACCGGAACGGATGAGTGAAACGGAAAATTCTGCTCAATAAATCACAAGGAGTCAACCTGGGAGAGGGTACGTAATTGCACGAAGAATGAAAATGATGGTTTGCAATAAAGCCAGCTTGCAGAAAGTCCCAAGACTCCGCTTCAGAAGTCATGTGGGAAATCAGAAGGAGAGAGAAATTTGTCCCTTGACTGCACTTGATATGCTAATGGGTCATTTTGGTGGGCTTTGTGGGCTTATCAGGCATCCAGGTAAGGATGGAGAGATTACGGAGGTGCAAATAAATGTTAAATTTCTGCTCTCGCGGATATCTGATCCACCTAATCTGGTGGCAGCTGCGAGGCTGCCACCAGAGAAAAATCTGTGAAACCCAGAGACATGAACATCTGTTTTAAAGCTACGGATGAGAGCGTAAGTGTTGACTCCAAGGCAAAATGATGTCAAAGAGTTACTGTGCTCTGAACAAGAAATGGCTCCACAGCTCACTGGGCTTCTCTGGGAAGAGCAGGGATCTTCTATGGACACGTCACAGGCGTAACATCCTGCTAAATTTTATATTTATATCTAAACAGTGCCTTGGCCAGCTTCTCCGATTAGCCAACTGATCTTGAAACTGCTTCAGATTTTCTTAGGACAAGTTTAGAGTAGAAGACAACCATCTGTAGTGTGGTCAAAAATACTGCTAGATAAAGAGAGAACAAGAAACCAGCAATCACATCTGAGGACGTTAGTTGTAACTGGAGACTAGGCTTAGCGATATTGCAGAGCGGAACTAAATCACTCGGGCTGATTTACATCGTAGATATTGGAAGACACAGAACATTCTGGTATGTGGCTGAAAATCACTACATCTTTTGGGGTGAGAGAAAACCAAACACAAGGATCGAGGCCAAAAATGCCCTCTCCTCCGTTAGATACGCTCCCAGGTATAACTATTTCTGACAGAAAAACAATTTAATTAAAAAGAAGTGCAAGATGTTTCCATGGGGCCACGGCAAGAAACGTGAAGGTCAACCAAAGCACAAACCACTCTACGTGTCTCTGGATGGTGTATTTTTCAGCCAGTTACACCGGCTGAAAGGAAAACGGGCAGAAGCTGCTAACACTGAACCCCAAACACAGGAGGTGCTCCCTGCTGTCGGCAGGGGGCTGAAGGGGGGCGCTCAGGACACCACGGCCATGCTCAGTGCCACCTAACAGGTTACTGATCTTGTGAACTCTTCAAAGAAGAAACTTTCCCAGCCTTCAAGGGGCCTTTTTAAGCACCCTGGCTAATAAAAGCCAGCCCAGGTATTACACACACTATTTAAGTAAAAAGCAGAGCATTCTGCTCCAACAGGGAGAACACTGCCCAGCTTTCAGGGCAGTTTTTCATTTATGTATTTTTATACCAGTTTGGAAAAACCAAATATGCCAAAGATCTTTTAAAGCACTTTTTTTATGTGAATTATCATTACTGCCAGAGGGAAACCTCAGGACAGAAAGAAACCCCCCAGCTGCTGGGTAAGCTTCCCAAGAAAACCATTTCACCCAAATAAAATGGGGCTTCCCTATGGTTCCTCTGATGTGGCAGAGACAGGCCTGTTCCTTGAGTTTGGGGTACGCTCATGGAACAAGATGCAGAACCCCCCGGAGCAGCTGGGACAAGGACACATGGTGATGCTGCAGGGTGAAGACAAAAGGGGGCTGGAGAACTGCACATACTGTGAAGCCGCTGTGATAAAACCCAGAGCCGCGGCAGCGGAGCAGATGTCGAGAAGGGAGCGGGGCTCTCCGCAGGGCGAAGAAGCCAGGGAGACTGTGAACTGCCACAGGCTGGGCTACAACAGACTAAAGGGAAAACAAAAAACCAGAAGCAAAAGGCTCCGGGTGGAACTGGAAGCCAGACCAGGCAACATCGTAGGGAGCTGGTGCTGGTGCTGCAGGCAAACGCCGGACAGGGCAGGGACTTCTTCAGGGAAACGAGAAGGGCAGAAGAGAAACCTGCCAAGGAGGTGAGGAGGTAATGTACAAACTGGCCTTGCAATTGTGAATTTGCAGAGTTGGCACTGGACAAAATTGGGCTGTTCTCTTTCCTACCTGGAAGAGTCTTGAACTCATACACCAATTAACTCTCAAGAAAATAAACAGGGTATTTTTAGTGAGAGGAAGACCACGGTGCCAGCTGACCCACAGCAAACAGGGACTTTGCTTCTCTAGGAAGAGCTGAGAGAGGAAGAGACCTAATGAACAAGAAGACTGTCTTTTAGTAAGATTTGGAAAACAAAATACAACATTTTCCAGGGGCGAAAATGAGAAAAATTTTAATACAAATCCTCTGAGTTGGATTCCTCTTTTCTTTATCCTCTCACTCATGGCTCTAGGAAGAGCTGTCTGTGGCAGAAAGGGCAAGAGATGCAAAAGCATCACAGCAAAGTCTACAGCTGTCTGCCTCCGAAACCAAGCTGCTGCGCAACCAGCAGCCACTCCAGCCTGTTCCAGAAGAGGCACTAATGTCTTTTTGTTACTTAAATTCATAGAGGCACAGAATGACAAACCCTGAAGGAGAGGGAGGAGCAGGACCGGGGACACGAGCCCATGGTCCGAGCCTCTCCCCAGCAATGCTCCGCCAGCTGAAGCTGTGCTGCAGTGGTTTCATGCCAGCGATGCGACCAGGCTCATTTTCCTCCTTTGCCACTGACACTGGAGCACAGATGAGAGCCTTCTGAGTCACCCAGGGGCCTGGCAGCCCTGCCCGGGAGCAGCTCGACACCTTCTTTAAAGGTGCCACCATTACTTCTGCCAGGATGACGGCTGATGAGGCGAAAATGCATAAAATGTGAAAATGAAAGACAAAGGTGCCCCCACCTGCAGATCTCAAGTTATTTCAGTGATATTTCAGCACTCAGGGATTATTTTCCTGCAGAGGTAAGGAATGCAGATGGGAAATGTAGCAAAAGGGCTGTGCTCGGGGAGCTCCCGCAGCAGCAGGAGCCGGCTGCCCTGCGGCGCCGGGGACACACGCACCAGTGGAGAGAAAGTGGACGGGTAAGCTAAACCACGCTGCAAGGAACCTCGTGCCAAGGCATGACAGGCTTGAAAAAAAATGGAGAAAGAAGCTGAAAACAGGATCTGAGGGTACACTCCAGCAGCCACATCTGCATAGGCAGAGGGGAGCTGGGTGAGTGCCCAGAGGCCCCGGCTGCCTTGGTGTAGCAGGAGCCGGGACCAGCCAGGGGAAGCCTCCAGCTCGGGGGAAGGAGTAAGGTTTCCCCTGCTGCTGACATCCCTGCAGCGCACTGGCAGAACAAGGACTGGAATCTGCCCAGGGCAGAAGGGGCTGATAGACCACAAGGGGTGCAGCCTGGTCTTGGTAGCTGCAAACAGGACTTGGCCCGTGCAGAAGCCGGGTAGGAAGATACCTGACTGCACTGGAAATTTGCAGCTGTGGTAGTGGAAATCTGGGTATTGAAGGATGGAGAAGCAGCTGTGGGAGGCCCCCATACCGATTTTCTCTGCATCTAATTAGTAGCTTCTGTAGCCATCTCTGTGTTTCACTCATCAATACAGAACAGCCAACAACTTCTGGCTTGTGACCTCCATAAAGCTATTTCCTACTGCTGAATGTCCTTCCAAGGATGATGTGCCTGCTGCACTGATGTTGCTCTTTGGGAAGACACAAGAGCGGGACAGCAGCACCACCAAATAACCAGAGACACGGGCTTCGCAATCCAGCTTCCTGCAGGGCAGTGTGCCTGGTGCCCTGCACACAGCACGGTGTCACACAGAGCTGCAAGCAGATGTCGTTAAGATCACAGCCAAGACTTCAAATCAGCAGACTGACACATTTTTTTCCCAAACCACCATCCCTCTTCTAAACCTTGATCTTATCTTACAGAAGGGCATTATGCTGAAGGAGAAAAGGGCAAGTGAATTTCCTGCCTGTAGAGCAAAGAGAGACCGCGGAGAGCAGCTGGTTTCCCTGAATGCAGGTGGGGAGCTGGGGCTTCAGAAGGCAACAGCTCCACAAGCTGGCAGGACACACCAGGCTTGAAGGAGAGAGAGAGAGCAGGAGGTGGACAGCCCAAAACGTGGATGGCCCATAGGGCAGATTTAGACAGAGCAGGAGTAGGGAGATTAATGCACAATCTCGGCTGCCCCAAAAGCAACAGCAATCTGAGAAAGAAAAGGCTGAGTAGTTTAGGATGAACTAGGCACTAGTCCAAGCTCAGGCCTGACCTGCACCATCCATAGCTGCTTGCTGCTGCCTTGGAGACCTCACCTACAGTTCCACTCACAGGTCTTCCTTTGTTCAATTTCATGTTTTATCCCCACTGGGACAAACAGCCCCTTGCCACTAATGCTGTAGAAACCACGTGGTTGCCCAGACCCTCTTATCTTCCTTCTCCTGCAGCCTAGCCATGCCCGCCCAAGTGGAGCGGATTCAGAGAAAAGAAGGTGGCACCATCCCAGCCCACAACTTCGGCAATTCAAAGTTTAGCCACTGTAAATCTATCAGGTTTTATTTGTTTAAAAGTAAGCCCCAAAGGCCAGCACCCCCGTAGGGCTCAGACCACCTCTCCTCCCTTGGGGAAGCCAGCTCAACATGCTGTGCAATGGCATCTCCAACTGTGTGCTTCAAGAGCACGGCATTGGTGCCTTCTGCCTCCCAGGGGGAAGCTATACCTGCATCACAGACCCTCGACATTGATAAGATTATCCTACGATGCTGAACGCCCCCTTGTGCAACACGGTCTGGGACAACGGAATTTCTGTGCCAGCAGATGCACCTCCTTCTTGATGACGTTAGCTACTCCAACAGAGTGCTCGTCTCAGCACAGCTCTACCCACTGCAGAGCTTCGGATAACAAAGCCAGGCAGCTGTAGGTATGCCTTTTTCTTACCCATGGCTATCGTGACAATTGTAGCCATAACTATAGTTACCCGGGTCACACACCCTGGCTTTGGGAAGCTGGGGGTGCCCAGGCACCATTTCACTACATCAGTGGTTTTCAATCTGTCATCTGCAAACTCCATCTACAAGTTCCACCAAAGGCAACTAAGAGAAACAAGCCTTTAGCTACAGGCAGCCTCTACTGGAGACTTTTAGGGATTCAAGAACAGGTTGAAACACCACTGCATGGTGATACAAAACACTCAGAGACCTGGACAATGACCCCACCGCTGTGAAGTCGCCAATATTTACTGGAGAAAAATCAAAGGATGGTTGGTTACTCCAGTAACCTGCCACACTAGAGACAAGGACGAATTATATTCACAGCAGGTAGAGCTGGGGCTGAGACATGTCTGCCTGGCATGTGAGACCAGCAGGAGTGAACGTTTCCAGATCAGATCAGGGAATATTCCAAAGAAGACAGAGAGAGCTGGAAATGAGAGCAATAGACTCCTACGTAGCTCACGTCTACTCTTTCATGGGAGCCATGGGAGCACTTACAGTTGATATCATCAACAGAGTTAAAAGATTGATGCCATTAGCTACCAGCCAGCGGCAAGCAAAGGACGAGAGAGAGAGAGAGTGGCTGCTGCCCACCTCATCCAGCTCCACGGACAAGCAGCTCCTCAAAGATGCCCAGTGAGCAGCACCGCTGTGGCGAGACAAAGATTACTCCACATGGCCCAGCTGGGAAGTGAGGCTGCATATTGCTTCTGGTTTTAAGGTGATTTTTGGGGTAGTATTAGGTGGAAAATGGACAGTCCAGAAAACTGCAACGCTTTCCATCTCCAGAGCAGGTCCGACATGGTAAGCACAAAGCAAAGACACTCTGTCATACTTCAGCAAGAGCAAAACACCTTCTAGATGTCCACCCCATTCCTGCTTCTTCCCGTGAGGCTACACCATGGCACATACTTACGTAAAAAGCAAATTTTAAGTCACTAGCTTATTTCACAAAAGACACCAAGAAGCTATTAGATGTCAGCTTGTGCCTACCACCAACTTAGGCTTTATCTGAACCAGTGACCCAGAGGTGAAAGGCCCATGCCCCCATTATCAGTCTCCGGAGACGTGATCCCCTCAAAACAGCAGGTTCCTGATAGGCATTTTCAAAGGGCACAAGCAATTATGAGAGCTTCACAAATCACTGACAATATGCCCATTATACAATGCATTTTCAGCAAACAGCAGCCTTTACACTGGAAATAAACAGAAAAGAGCAGCAGATGGGTGCTAGATGGAAGAACATTAATTCTCCATCACATTTCATCCCTAATGGACTGAAGTACAAATGTAAGTATGGGCATCACCTACTTTAACTGCCATAATTTGCCCACTTGGTTTGTGGACCATTTTGTTGACAGAACCATAAGCGCCTCGTCCAATTTCTCCAAGGTCTTTCAAGTCCTCTGCTGTAAAATCCCAATGTTGTTCAGGGGAAATCTTCAATTTTCCTGATGATTCAATGCTGTGTGTTCTCAGTCTCTCTCTGTCAAAAATATTGGGAAGCAATTTTTCCACATTTTAAATAGTCTGTAAATTTCTCTTTTCAGCACTTGATTAAACATTAGAAGAGAAGGGTTCACAAAGGCTACAGCAACAATCTAACTCCACGAAGGATTTTGGTTGGGGTAGGGGGTGCAGGGGTGAGGGAAAATGTTAAAATCAAAAATGACATACACTTGCCCACAGCTCCAATTAAGGATAAGTTTCTCCAGCTGCGGCATAAAATTCAATGTGTCTCATACAGTAGAGTCATTCTAATCACTTATTTACACAGTTCTTTCTACTTTGCATAAAATACATCAGGCTTCAAGCAGAATCTGGTAACATGCAGAACCAAGAGTCCACAGTGCTCTCCCCAGCCCCTTCTCCCAAAAGCTTCTGCTGCTCTACACCACCGCGGTCCTGGCAACTCTCTCCCTTCTAGTTGGGTGCCTGTGCAACACAGGCAAGATCTTCTGTGGGAATCAAGGGGGCTTTAGAAAGAGTTTGCTCTTAATGGAAAACTGCAATTAATTTAGAAAAACAAAAAACATTTTGGGTAATCATTTAATTTATTCAAAAACAAAGAGCCAATAATTCGTATAAAAACCAAGACAAATGGTTTGTGACATATGAAAACACAAACTGACTGTTCAAGTGTGTCTTTACCAAACACCTAAATTAACGTTCTTAGGCAAACACTGCTCCTACCGAAGCCGCCAGGATTTGTCCAGGTAAGGAGCACACCAAGAAGAGTTCAACGGCTATTTGAAGGTGCCCACAGTTACCCACTCAAAGGCAGCAATGCTATCACTGAATTAGTAGGAAAAGCACAAGTATTTTCAACACTTCTCATCTTAAAATGTCATGCAAATTTTCAGGTTTTCATTAATTAATTAGCTGATTCACACTTCTTGGGTTGTAAAGTAAGTCAGAAGCCTGAGTTTCCCACTTTCAAGTAGCATTAACGGCATTAAAGACAGTTCCCACGACAGGGCAGACCCATCTCGCGCAGATATTAAAGCCCACAGGTACTCCTGGCCACCTCGTGTCCCAGGGAGACACTGTCAAACTCATCCCTTGGACCCTCATCACTTCTCCTGGGCACTTGATCTAGGTTCCTGCCAAACGAGCAGAACACACATGAGGTATCCAACAAACACGTAGAGCTTACTGAGTTCATCAGCCAGGGGATCACACACGTTACGGCCGATTCCACGCTGATAAACCAACTGTCTGTCAACCAGCAGCTGCGAACACTACCCTGTGGGATGCAATGGTAGACCCAACCATGACCTCCACCAGTTTTATTTGGAACTTGGGTTTTGCGAGGGCAGCAAGGTCAGGTCCAAAGGTCAACTGACGGAAGCAGCTACGGTTCAGATGGCTTCATCTGCCGCACTCCAGCTCCTCTGCAATGCTTTGGTTTAGCACCTTCCGGGCCTTGAGCAGCTGCATGTCCTGAACCCCTGACCCCTTCGATGCAGAGCCTTGTCCAACAGCTCCTTTCCCCTTCTCTGCTGGGCCTGCCCTGGTCCTTCCTGCTCTCTAACCTGCCTACCTTGAGATTTTTAATCTGCTGCTCCCTCCAGTGCCCCTCCACTGCCCTTAGGAAGAATTCGGGAAATCTGCTGGTGGTGCTACAACACGGCACAGATGTGACAGACACAGCAACCTGCTGAGGCAGAGGTGGCACCACTTTGTTAGCACTATTGACATATCTTTGAGTTTCTGTGCATAATAAAACACTGCATTGAGTGGGGTTCTCCATGGAATCTGCTTACTAAAAAGCAAGGAATGAAAATAAGGCAGCAGAATGACCAAAAAAAAAAACAAACCAGAAAAGAAGAAAATAAGAGAATAAAAAAAGGAAAAGAAACATGACCTCCAGATTTGCCAGCTGTCTTTGCAGAGAGCTTACATTGGAAACTGCATGAATCACTATCTAACTGCTCAACCATTCTACTTTGTCAGCACCAAAAAACTAGTTCTTGATGGAAGAGGGTAGGTGACAAGCGTCATGCTGAGGAGGCACTGGCAAGTGGGCATTTCCTGCCACCTCCTGCCAGCTGGCGAAGAACCACGACTCATCCAGAGCTAAATCTTGTTCAAAAAGACAGGAAGAAAAAGGCAGAGAGGTGTCACCAGGAGGGTGAAATCTGAGATTTGATTTTCTGAGCAAATTCTTTCCATCTCTTGTTTCAAAAAAAAAAAAAAAATCATACTGAAGTTCTCATAGAGTTAAAAAATATAAATGTTGATGTGGTTTATTCAAATAAAGCAATTAAACCTATCTCCACTCTTCCTTCTGTTTTTCTGCCCAGGAAACTTTGCTTTTCTTACCCTGTATCAGAAAAGAAAACGTATTTGAATTCATTATTTCCTTGTTACACAAGAAGCCTGTTTCTCCCCAGCTGTAGCATGAAAGCAGATCTGTGCCATTGTTCCCGCAGCTGCAGGATGGGTGGCTGGAGCAGACGGGAAGAAGATGGGAGATGGGAAATACCCCCTCCGTGGGTCTGCCCCAAGCACCCACCACAGCTGGGTTCTGGTGCGGAGCAGCGGAGATCCAGGGATTCGGATCGGGATGTGCCGTCACCCTCAACCATCCACAAAATCTCACGCGTTGGAGCTTGGCTTCATTTCCATTACATATTTATTACGCCATCTGCCTTGTTTTGCAATCACAGTTCCTCCTTATCTTTTTTCAAATACCCAGGGAAATGGTCAAGTAACCAAATGACAAGTTTGACAGAGTGACAGACAATTTAATATAGATTTTGCTCATTTAGCTAATTTGTCTCACGCAAACAATGCAGTTTTCCTTTAAGCAGCATGGTCTTTCTTAGGAGTCAGTAACTGGAACGCAATGATTACTTTTAGCATCAGAAAACTACACTTTATGTCAGGAATTTTTCAGTGTAAATCAAAATCCCAAGGGATTCCCATGTTAAGAAAGCAGCTCAAAAAATGCAAATGTAGAACATAGACCCTCTGCATTGATATCAAATGGGAATTTTCTGATGTAAACGTGAATGAGGCAGTAAGTAAATAATCAATGCAGTACATCTATTACTAGATTTGCACTGCTGCAGCTACACCAGGACATAAACCCACAGCGTGGACATGCCCCCAGAATACCAAAAGCCCTGCCTAAACCCTCCCTACGTCCCATTGCACTGGGTACTACAACAGCTCGCTTCAGAAATAGAAGGGTAACCACACAGAACAGTGTCTAACGAAGGTGAAAAGTAATTAATGCCCAGTCCCTGCTTCTGCAGCCGATCAGATTTCAGTCCCTGTGCTCAGCGCTCATTAGTGGTCAGATACGTGCCTCCTCTTACCATTTCTCCTTAATTTGTGCAATCCAAATCTCTGTAAGGCTGGGAATGTTGGGCAAAAATGGCCAGATGTTCTCCAAATGATCAGGATGTCTAAAATGGACTTGTGTGGCTTAATGTAGGATCTAAAAACTAAAATAAATAGCTAATGAGGGTGAGAGACTCCTCAAACAGTTAAAAGTAGGATTTTCAAATGCACCTTAAGGACTATAGCTCCTGTTGACTTGTCCAGGACTACTTGAGCTTCCATCTCCTCATCTTGCTTTTGAAAAGTTGTAAAAGCCAAAAAAAAAAAAAAGAGAGATAGGCTCAGAATGTCGTTGCGATTACTGCACTCAAAAGGCCCCAGTACATCGGTCTTACTGCAGATGGTTACTATGCTTGTCACAGTAGTTATTCCAGGGATTAGGAGCACCAAGCAAGACAACAACTCCTCCGAACAGTTGCCCTTTGTCAGAAATGAAAACGTTTGTGGGTCCAGCTTGGCAGGAGGCAGGCGGCCGGCTGGCGCCAGGCACCGCGGCCGGGCCAAGGACGGGGTCACACGCCTGGGGACGGGAGGCTGCTCGCTGCAAGCCTGGCCAGGCAGAGCCGCGCGGGAAGGTCTGCCACCGCCGGAGGCCCAGGAAACCTCCGGGAAGAGCCACGGAGACCCTGGGAAGCTCTCAGACAGGCTGTGTTAGTTCCCCAAGCCCTGCTGCTAGCACCAAACCGCAGGGATGCCAAACCCTTTTAAAACAAGCATTTCTTTAGCATGAAAAAGGAGGACTGAGAGGAGAAGCAGAGAAGAGTTGGTGGATTTTTTTAAGCAAAACTGAAAGTTATAAGACATAAAGCAAGGCCAGAAAGATGCTGTAGGTAGCTACGTATCTCTTCTTTGTTTTACTTCGTGAAAAGTTACACAGGACTCAGAGAAGCCCAGAATTTTGAGGTATTTGACATTACAGTTGGCATGAATAAAACAAATCTGCAGAGTCAAAAATATCCAAGCAAACTCGGATCCAGATGTGCTTCACAAGCCTGCCTGGCACTGGATTCTTCTAAGAAGTCTCATTAAGGCTCCTATTTACACTAACATTAATGAGAATATATTCCACTTTCTCCACAAGGTTGATACAAGCTGCTCAACACAACGGGACTTGAGATCTGATCTGTGGTCAATCAGCCAAAGGAATGCTAAAATGTAAATCCTGACACAGAAGCTTCGGTGCAAAATGCAGGGTTTTAATAACACCGTGCTCTGCTGGTAACTTCAGAGTACAAACACGGCTTCGTTTCCACCGAGCCTTTCAAACAGCCTAGAGAGGTTCCAATGCTTCTGTCTCAATGTCTGTGGTACTTATAAAATAGGTTTCAGACCCTGCCACCTAACACTAATAAAAAAGCAGCCCTAGTTTAAATTTCACTGGACAAAGTCTCCAAAAGAAGTGTTCCTTTTTTTTTTTTTTCCTAGAGGGCTGAAAACAATGGTGCTCTCACAAATCTTTCAGATTTTCACGAGAAGAAATTTCTGCTTCCAATAAGCTTATTCTGTCAAGAGGGACAGAACTAAACTGGTTTTGCTCTGACCCAGGTAAGCTGTCCTGAGGCTTAATTAATAACAGATTCCGAGACGTGAAGAGGAGATACAGAAAACACGTCAAAGGAAGGAAATTGTTTAGTTTTGCATCTCTCGGCTACTGAGGCTAAAAGCAAAAGCACGCTTGCTCCCTTTCACCACGACCAAGTGGCAGATGTTATCCCTAGCACTGCTATGGCTTTCCACGTCCCCTCAAAACTTCAAAATAAAGAGGCTAACAAGAAGATGGCACAGCCCCTTCCACAGCCCTCAAGACTCGGTCCAGCACACACTCACGGCAAAGCGTCTCCCTGACTTCAGTGGGGTTTGGCTGAGGCTTTTAAAATATCAATATTTTGTATGAAGCTCCCCTGGTAAACTACTGAGGTGTAATGGATTTTGACTAAACCTGCTCTTGACACAGAGGAAACCTCTCAATTCATCGTGGTGAAGCCTGTACTGAATTTAACTGAGCACATTAATCCCAAACTCATTTTGATCTGGACATGAGCCAGATTGCAGCACATTCACTGAACCCACCATGGCTGGGTATTCAAAACTTACACCAAATTCGAGCATTTCAGAATAACTCCAGAGAAAACTGAGCTAATTAATTTAAACAACCCTTCTGAGAATGCTGACTTCTTCTGAAACATCACGTCTCCTGAGCCATGGTCAGCTACCCAAGAAAGAACAGGGAACAGAGACAGGAGCACATCCATAAGACTGAACAAGTACTTTAAATAGTTTGCAAAATGATACTGAGATGCAATATCATTATCATTACACAAAAATCACCCAATGGAATGACACTATTTCTGAGACAAATTCCATTACTTTAATAGATGCCATTTTTGCGGGTATGGAAAATATTTGACAATGGCTAACAGACAGTTAAGCTTACTGTAGCCTGCTGGAAAGTTTCTGGACGAGGTCCGCTTCTCTCCTTTTGAAACTGAACGGGACAATGTGATTACTACCCAGGGTTGCTTGTGTATCACTTCAGCCAGGAAAAGTTGTGAAAATGACAGGAAAACATGGTGCTGTTATCACATGACACAATAACGTATAACACAATACTCAGCTAGTCACCTACCCATGGAGTGCTTAGCATAAGAAATTAGTAACCTACATATTTTTCTTCCAAATCTTGCCTAAACAACCTGCCCTCATTGGGAGCAATGCAGCATCTGATGATTGAACTGTATTTTAACATAGGAAATTGTAAGCATTTGTTTTCTTACAGCAACGGCAATTATTATTTCCAATTGTAATATTGCTGAGATCAGAAACGTGAATAATTGCATTCAACTTACTAACCAAACGTCTCTATGTTAGTGACATGCTGTTTCCTCACCGCACGTTGACCATCACTGCTGGTTTCTTGCAGTCCCTAAAGCAGAAATTACTGAAAAATTTTTTGTTTTAAAAAAATCTAGCTTCCATCCTGAATCCACCAATCTAGGACTGGTGGTCTCTCCCAGGTGGGCTTCTCATTCGTCTCATCCTCTCTCTTCATAAGTAAGTTTGCATGACCTGAACAACTGCATCCTTTCTTATTACCTTCAGAGACACACAACGGACAGATAAACAGAAGGTTTTATGAGACTTAGCTAAGAACAAAAATCAGGTTCTGGATGTCCAAGTTCCTCAAGTTGTCCAGCTTTGGAAGTCTCCTTTCCCAACACAAGGACCTGTTATCTCAGAACAGTTCAAGGAGCTCAGGCAAGATGGGCTCCTGGTAAGCACACGGAAAACAAGCTCTCAAGTACTTGTAGAAACGGCCAATGCAGCTACCTACGAACGGTCAGCAATGCAGACTTACGGTTTTGCTCAGCTCCGTGTTGGAAACACTTGAGAGAGGCAGATAACGAGCACTGTCATTTCAACTACATGAAATAATTCTGTTATACTCTAACAAGCAATTTTTCTAGTTTAAACTTCTGTACGTCAAAATTCCAATCCTAGTCTGGGAAAGTGAAAAGCTCTCCAACTTCTCCTTCAGGATTTACTTTCTACTTGGGATTAAAACAACCCCTTTGGGCTGCATCACAGGGCTGAACCTGAAATTCAGTGCCAAAGACGTACCTGGCAGTATTTTCTTTCTGTGTCAGACAAGGACAGATGGGAGACAAAGAAATCATCTAACTACAAGACAGGGACTGCGTTTTCAGAGAGATGCAGCTATGATAGATGTGGTGACCAAAAGAGAGCTCCTATCAAGACTAGACAGACCGAATGTGCATTATATTTTAGAAGTGCCCCTCCTCCAAGACATCAGACTCCTACAGGCCACTGAAAGTAACCGCCTGTTGAAGGTCCCCGTGCTCCCCAGTCCAGCAGTATGGTGAGACTTTAAACACTGGCCTCCTCTAAGATGGCTGCACGGGGCTCAGTCTTCTCCACTGACTCTCAGGAGCCAAGAAGTCATTTTCTGTGAGCTCTGTAAAGATGCTTCCCTTCCAGAAAATTAAGGCTGCTGTAAGGACTTAGGCCAATGGTTCCAGAGAATCACCCTTCTCATCTTTCACTGGTATGAAATACCCACCTAGAACACTAGAGAGACAAAAAACCCTCAGCTGGATTATAGAGAAGCCCCCACGCTCCTCAGAGGACGGCCTTCATGCTGCTGTAGCAAGAGATATCTGAAACGATCAACTTCCAACTGATCCTCACTTGTCTCTGCAAAGGTGTCAGTGACACTGGGCACGAAGGGCCAACTGCTCATCCAGATTTACTCCAAGCATATATTACAAAGGAGGGAATTAAGACAGTCTCAAGAGGAAGACTGTTTAGGGTCGCCATAATCCACTGTCCACGGGGGCCTGGCTATTTGCTCTCTCTTTTCTGAGGTTTCCCAAAATGGAGGGACCTTCACGATGGGAGGCAGGAACATCCACCTGAATCTCAAAGATGTCGGTAGTTTCCACTGACAAATATACCATGAAGCAAATTAATCTTTTCAGAAGTCAGTTCCTCAAACAAGCAGAATGGCAAAACCAATTCAGTCCCGCAGGCCAACCCCCACCTCCATCACGCCCATCCAATCCACCACGGTGGCCCTTCCGTGAACTCTTTGTACAGCAGCTGTTTGTCCCGGTGGCATCCTGTTCATTCAGTCCAGATGTCCTCCATGGTACACGCTGAAAGTCACTCATTTATGCAAAGGATGAAAACAAAAGTTGTTGACGATGACCTGTGGGGTCGAAGCAGTCTCTGAATCTGCACTCTCCTCTCTTTATTCTCCGTTTCTTGATGTGTACAGAAGACAAAAGGAATGATTGATTCCTTCATTTCCAAACCAAAAAGCAGAAGAGTCATCTCACTTCTCTGTAGCCAGGGAAAAATGCACGACGAAGGGCTGATTAATGTCTGAAGAGATAAAGGATGTACTCTTGTTCTGAAGAAATGCGATGTGATCCCAAGTATGCAGAATAGCACTGAGCAAATTTATTCCTACAGCTAGCAATGGCAGCTGTTTATTGAGGTTTCCTGCAGGAATGTGGTTTGCAAGGTCCACATCTGGAAATGTAGGGTTCAAGTCCAACTTAAATCACAGGTATGAATAGGGGTGGTCCATGTATAAAATCCTTTCTGACATTGCTGTATGTCACACAACCGGCAAAAAAAAAAAACCAAAACAAACACTTGTGTCTGAACATCTCAGATTAATTGGAGTCCAGAAGTGACAGCCACGTAGGGCCAGAAAGCAGATACATCATCTGTACAATACAGCACGGACCACTCCTATACACAGGCACTGAGCTCAGGTCGATGTGTAAGCAATGTCCTACTCTCTTACTTGTAAATAATCGTGGAACAATATATTTATCCAAAACATGGGTAGAGACGAAACCTGTGTGTGTGCACTATAGACATACATACATATTCAAAGACATTACATTATAATAATCTGCTTCATCCCACTTTCCTCTCCAAACACCAGCAGGTTTTGCATGTTAAGCTAGTGGTTACTGTATTTGCCCAAGGAGGGAAGGTGGGGATACGGGCTCTCAGCCTCAGGACTTCATCCGTGTTCCGGGAGAGCAGACCCTGAGACATACAGGATGGAACACACATTGCCCCTGTCGACCCTGGATCAATCACTAGCTCAGAAAGCCAGAGTCATGGGTCTAGAAGAAAAGAAGCTAAAGGAGAAAGGCCATGAGGGCAGTCCAGCCCCTGAGATGTTATGTAAAGATGAGCAACAGTATCTCCCTCTCCCTGAATAAATTTTACCTGAAATCTGTACCATCTGATAGGTTTTCAGAGCATGCCTTACAAACCGGTGAGTTGGGATACGGGGATGCTCAATTTCGCCTCTGATGTTAGGCAGGACAGCAGCGATGTGCACAGCCCAACAGATCCCAGGGGCACTTTGGGACGCAGATAACATGCAGGTGCCATAGGATGTTTTTTATCAAAAAGCTCAAGTCCCATAGATGGCTCATCGCTGAAGGGAGGAAGGCAACTAGCAGCTCCCACTATGGATCTCATCCGTACTTCTCAATCACAAAAAGTTACCGTTGAACGTAGATAATCAGACCGTTTGAAGGCTCAGAGATGGCAACATTAGACTGAAGTATGAAATGTAAGTTTTAGAAGGACTTAGAGTATCTTAAGACTATGTGTCTGTGCTTTACCATTTCGTCTGGTAAATACTCTGAAAAATACGCAAACAGATTCAAATGTTATTGAAAAGTCCAACATGAATGGAGCTGTGGTCTCCCATTTTCTCTCTAACCCTCCAGAGAAGATCTGGGTATTCTGGTGTCCTGACTGCTTTTAAAATCTCCACGCACCAAGATTTTCAACCAGTTTGCATATAAGCATGCACACTGCTGTCCCTGCCAGGGGATGCAGGACCCAGAAATAAAGGAAAGGGAAAAAGGAGAGAAAATCATGCTTCTGTTATTACAACGCTATGGAGGAAACAGAGGAGCTGATATAGACTCTGAAACTACTTGACCTACTTTCACTTCTCTGAAATAAGCACTGCAGTAGTGACATTTTCATGTGAATTATGCAGCGATGCCAGGACCAGATGTGTCTGTCCTGATGTGCGACGAGGGGTGTAAGTCAGGAATCCCCAGGGTACACTGAACACTAATGTGACAGCTCTGCTCCTGCCAGACCCGGCGCCGCCTCAGAACCACCAGGACTCAAGGAGCAGCTTAAAATAAAACCAAAATTCTTAAACGACATCAAGCCCTCCCTACCATCTGAAACCTGGAAGCACTTTCAAACTACAACAGCACTGTCCCCCATCTCAAATACCGCCAGCAGACTCCCTTTCCAAACTCACAAATGCTGGGGGGAGATTTACAGCTCTCCAGTGGTCAGGACAACAGACATTTCCCAAACCATCTTCCTCACTGGGCCACACAAATTATTACTGAAATGTTGACCTCAACTCACGCTTATAAACCTGGGCTTTTTAAACCAAGCTAACTCAGGAAGAAACACTGTCATCACCTGGCTCTTCTCCAGGTTCTGGAGCACGACAGGTACCTCCAAAGCAGGAGCTTGGTCCTCAGGCTGCAGGCACCTGGCTTTTGCCATGCGCATGGATAGAATCAAGGATGATGGCTTCCAACTGGCGTGTCTCAGGGAAGGATCTGGCCAGTCCCAGGTCACCCAGGGACCCATGTAACTAGATGAAGGGTAGGCAGCATACCTCAGTAAGAGGCAGGCACTAGAAGGAAAGTCTACAGGATACTTCTACCCAAGGGAGACATCGCCCAGCTTTGCTCTTCTGTACATCCTCTGTGCGGACCAACATGCAGCCACACTGAAGCAGGTTTGATGGCAAATGAAGTCGGGTTCAGTTTGAAAATGAACGTTTTCATCTCATTGCTCTGTTAGTTCTCCAATTTCCATCAAACCAGAATGGTTTTCCAATTTCCATCAAACCAGAATGGTTTTCCACCAAACCAGAATGGCCCCTGAGAGACTCTCCTCGGACACCATCTCTCTCTACCTGCTGAAGGAAAACCATGGACAGCATTGCTAAAAACACCTTCACGGGCAACACGGGACGGAAGCTCTGCCTCTCCCCCTTGGTGCTGGTGAAAGCAGGCCCGAGAAGGCACCATGAGCATCAGACGTCGTGCCTGGAATTCGGAAACGTTGCAGACTCCTGCCTTGGTGCGTCTCAGCCGTCAGTGTGCCAACTGCCCGGGCCCACGCGTGACTGAGGGCAGGCCCGCCGCGGCAGGTGCAGCAGCCTCCAGATACCCCCCGCTGCCCCCACGGGCTCTCCCTCCGCTCCCACCACCCCGGCTGCTGCCCCCCCTGGGCAGGACGTGCCAGGTCTCCGTCCTTTGGGAGGCCGCTATCGCCATCTTCTCGCAGCCTCTTACACATCGGTCGCTCTTCCCATCATGGAAGGGACGGGCTTCCCCTCGCGCAGCAGAACGGGGACCCGACTGGCATCGCAGAGCACTCCGAGAGGATGACGGCTGCAGTCGCAACGCTGCTCACGGAAACGCAGCTCTGACCACGGCTGTGTGCGTCCGAGAGCCAGGCCAACAGCCCCAACCGCGCTGTCAACGGGACACGTAACAGAGCCAGCCCGTGGAGCACCGTGGAGACCCCCGTTGAACTCCCTGCCCCGTCACAGGTTTCTGGACTAACCTTTGCCTCTTCTAAATCACATCACGCCCCAGCCTCCCATCTGCAAAAGGGGCAACACAGAGTCTTGAGCAGCCATTTGGGTTTGCAGAGCTCAATCATGTGTGAAGCCCTTGGAACCCACGGGGGCCAGATTAGCACGTAACATTGGGCTGTATTTGATTTAGACATAGAAACAAAGGTGATTAGGTTTCCAGAAGTTCTGAGGAGACCAAGTCCCAACAGTGTGGCAGAAGCTAGGTGCTCAGCACCTTTGATAAATCAATGTCAATTAGCTTAGTGGAGATACACGAGCTCCAAATTTTGGTTCCAGACATAGAAGGCCTAAATTCAGAAGCAGAGTGCCAAGATACCAAAATCCTTGCAGAAAGAAGAGAACAGTCTTACTACGGCAGTGATGCTCCAAGGGACATGGAATTTGCTAAAGAAATTTATTTTGGAAGCAGTAGACACCAAAACGCTGCTCTGCAGAGCAGGATTAGCACCTTAGAGAAATAACGAAACTTAGAAGGGGGGAAAAAAAATCCTTAATGCAGCATGTTCAGTTAAAAATCTCACACTAACTTTGGTAGCACCCTCTCTGAAAAGGTGAGCTACCTGGAGTCTGAGATACCGAGCGTGGGTGTTTTACAAGCCGTATCATCTCTTTGTCATCTAGGCCGCAGAAATTACTGGCCAAACGAACTTGTAAGCTCCTGGAAGAAACAGGAAGGTTAAATACAAGACAACACTCCTCAATTTGTCAAGAAAATGTCTGAAAAAAAAAAATTAAGAAACACTGCTCTAGCACCTAAACTACAGTGATATTTGTATTAAAAGTGAAAACCTGTTTTCCACAGACTCACTCAAACATTTAAATGTATTTGCTGAGTCCTTGGAGGTATCCATTTTACTTGTGCTTTCTTAGGAATACAAGCAAGTTTCCCAGTGATTGCATTCAGGTACCACAACTTTCAGGAAGCGCTGCAGAACAGTCACAGGAAAAAATCCAAATGCTTAACGGGCACCTTTTACCCTGCAACCTGTCTCTCAGGCTTCCAGGCACCCTGCGATGGGATACCATCACGCGGAGAAAGGTATCAGAAATCAATAACAATAAAGACGTGAAATTACTCTGATAGAAATGGGGAACAGACAGAGAAATATTTAGAGGGAAATTCACACAACCAATACTGAACATGCCAATTTAGGATATTCCACTTTCATTTTTAGTATTTCTTAGACAAACAGTAGTAACTCTCACAGGTTATTTCCCAATGAACTCAGCCAGCTGCAGGCTCTGCAGCCAGACAGTCTGAGATCATGTGCCAGAAAGGTTTGTAAAGGCGATTAAAACAGAAGTAGACGTTTGAGAGAGACTTTGGGACAGCCAGAAAAATCCTCTTCAGGAATAATGACAGTCCCTGAACTACACAGAAAAAAAGGAAGCAGCAGAGTCTGACGTGCAACTGGAGCTCCGTTTGCTTTTGAGGAATCCAATCCCAAAGGTCTGTTAAACAAACATCTGCCAACACACTCTTGGGGCATCTACCTACAAGGCGTGTGACTCTCCCAAGTGTCACAAGGAGGAGAAGGTCCACACGGGGCACCTCTGGAAGCTTGTTCACAATGAATCCATGAGGACACTCACATGCTACAGGGAGTCTATGGAGTCCAACAGCCCACAAGACAGTTCAGAAGCTGGGCTTGTCAGCACTAAAAGGCATCATTTCATTTTGTCACCTTCCCAGATGAGATTGCAATGCTCTGGTCTTCAGGTTCTAGAGAGGTGGCACCTCTGACAGGATCCTCAAGCAGCAACATGCTGTGAACCTTTTGCCAACCAGAATTCACCTACAGCAACTGAACAACTTGGTTCAATGGATGCCAGTGGCGGCCAGGACACCACAGCCAGCTGCCAGGCAAACCTGCCGTGCTACACAGTCACACTGCACCGCATCCTTCCCCTGTTGGTGTTATTTGGCCTTTCAGCAAAGGCCACCAGCTGCAAGTAGCTCTGCAGAGCTTACGCGTAGATAATTGAATAATCTAATTTTGTTTGTGACCTAAATCCTACTTGGACACAGAACAGATGAGGTAAAAGGTGGGATGCTTTTCAGTGGGTTGGAAATAGCAATTGAAAAACAATGGCTTGAAAGTTTAAGAGCTCACCCTAACCATGGCTTGTGTCCTGCAGCCTCTGCAATGTCTGCTGCAGGGAAAATAAAGTTAGCATTCCTTAATGTGGTCTAAGTCAGAAATAGAGTCTGAACTAATGAGAACCGTGGTCTCAACTGACAGCTCTCCTCAGCCTGCACTGTCAGCCAGCCGGCAGAGCTCAGCAAGCACACACAGCCCTGCTGACTGCGAGCAGGCACAAGCAAAAGCATACGCTTCCCCGGACTGCGGCATCAGCTCCCAGGAAAACACATCTTCTCCAGACTGCATCCTTTCAAGTAAGAATTTGCCAGTGGCGCTACTCTCTGTAACTCAGGCTCTATTCTGCCTTTACCCTGTACAGCTCACGTATAAATAATGTGTATCACTGTGCTGTAGGGTGCCTACAAGCAGACTGGGTTGTCCCCTGTAACTAGACAAAATCTCTCTCTGCACTTATAAAGTAGATTTGGCGGCAGCGGGCTCAGCAGACTGAGCGAGACGCATGTCCTCCATGGCTCCATCAGTCACAGAACCAGAACGGACCTTACTTCCAACCCCCTGCCTCGCTCCCTGCTGCTCAACACATCACCCCAGGGCTCTGTCTACCTGCCCCACAGGATCCATGCAGGAAAGCCATCCACAGTGCTTTTTAGTTGCCACAAGGGACATCTCAGCGCTCAGCATCACCAGGAGGGCAGATTTCAGGGAGCCAGAGCCCAAATTCCAGCAACTAGAAAAGTATCTCTAATCTCATTCAAAGCTATCCTGGGTGAGTTTCCTATTTAACGATCACTTCAAAGCCCCCTGGTTTTAACACATGTTCTAATTAAAAAAATATTTAGGGCAAAACCCTAGCAGCACTGCAGACATAAGGGGTTCTGCCGCTGGCTCCAGCCTGAGCCGCTGTAGCCTCTGCTCTGCTAGTCTCCTCCTCACTTACTTTCCTGGTCACCCATGACAAAAGTGACCTCCTTGAAGACATCCCAGCACAGCTGGTAGTGGTTGTACTGGCAAGGGGGAAGAGGGAGGTGTCCTGGGCAGGGGCTGGGGGTGCTGTGGGCTGGGCAGGAGCAGCAGGGCCACGCCACCCCACTGCCACTCAGCCACTGCAGTCCTCACCAGCTCCCCGCTCCAAGGTCATCACAGAGATGGCACAGTGAAGCTCAAAGATCCCGACCAGCCTATGGCTCCTCCTGCTCCTGCTCCTGCACGTGGTCTCACGTTCCTATGTGTTGCTCTGTATCCTGCCCTGGCACCCACCTCCTGCCGTCCCTGGGCAGCACGTCTCCTGGAGGGATGCAGCCCCAGCCTGAGACCCAAACCATGAGACATGGCTCAGAACCACTGCAGATGGGAAAGAAAACACAAGGGGGAACAGGAAAAAGATTTGGGAACCCATGTCCCAATTTTCTATATTCTGTAGTGTTAATCTATGCTTTTTCTCTCTCGAAATAGTATTCCAGGGCACAGCCTATGCATTAACAAAAAGCCTCTACTCATAAGAGCAGTGAAGCTCTGGGAACAGGCTCCCGGCAGGAGCACAGTGGGCGCGATGCCTGCCGGGCTACAGAGGGCATTCTGTGCCACGGGATGTAAGGCAACTGGGAAGCACTGGTCAGAGTCTTAATAATGTCACGTTTTGGAATAGGGATTCCATGGCCCTTGAAATTGTGCCTCCAGATAAAATGCCGTTAAAACCAAGGAAACAGCATTAATGACTGGAGTCAAATTGTGCATCACCCCTGCCCACCGGAGCTAAACTCCACACCTGGCTTACAGTGATTCCCAAAACGGTTTCCCCCTCAACCTCTTTTCGAACACTCCTGAGACCTCTCTGACTGAGAAACAAACCCGATGAAGAAAGCTGAATCGCACCTTGATGGGTCACGCGGGGTCCGCACCCATTTTACCAGGGTACGGACCCTCAGCACTGAGGAGGAACAGGGCTACACAGAATATCCTGAACTTTCCAAGGCCACCTCTGGCACGACGTGCCTTTCCTCCTCAGCAGCGGTGTCTCCGCTCCGGTGATGCAGTTTACACGGAGGCTTCATTCTTCCTAACACAGGCACAGGCACAGGGAGCTCCATTTGCTCCTTTGCTTTCTGTCTACATAGCAAGAAACCACACTCTTACCTGAACATCCACCAATCCAGCCTGATCGTTCCCTGACCAAAACCTGTTCATCAAGCAAAATACAGCTAATAGGCAAATTACGTCTCGTAGCAGCTGCAGGACACTGCTGGCTGCCTCCTCTTGAGCCCCAGCCATTGCTCGGCACAGGCAATGGGCACTTGACAGGAACTACTGCCCTCCTGGAGGGAGGAGCAACAGGACACCTCCGGATCGGTGGATCCAAGTCACAGAAACCCAAATTTCATATGAGAAATTGACCTCTCTGTATCTTCAGATCCACCCATCTGGACCAACAGGGTCTGCACAGGGAAATCCCCAGCGCCAGCCAGCGCTCATCTCAGGAGGGTGCCGAGGCCACTCCGCTCCTTCAGGCTGGGGAAGAGAAGCAATTCAGTGAACAGAAACACGCCTTGCATCAGGAGCGCATATGGGCCAGGAGGTCTGGAATATACAATTCAAATCTGAAGTCTAGAAAGGTTTCTAGACAACACAGGAAAAAACATTCCAGCCTCTCTGGGAAGCAGACTGGGAAATGCAGAGACATCACCGTGATGCACCATCCGCAAGACAAACACTCGAGAGAAGCATGCAACCAGGAGATGTGAACGTTGCTTTTGAGGATCCACTACAGACAACACAAAGGACGCAAGGATGAATTAGCTGTATCCAAGCTTAGTGAGCCTCAACCCAGAGAATGCATCCAACCACCAGCATCCACCTCTGTTGAACAGAAATGGCTATTACAGCTTGTAGCCTCCCAAGAAAGCTTTAGCACTGACACATTACAATCATTTTTGACAGTTGAACAGCTACCTCATCCAACCCAGAACACTTCCAAGCCCTCAGAACCAGCTGCACCATTAACCAGCCCACTCCTGCCAACAACTCCAAGTTCCACAGAGACAGAGAAGCACCGTCTTAATGGACAATGCCGACAGTCACCTGCACAAACATGAACCTTAAGATGTCACCAAGGAGGAATGAAAGCTCTCCTGTGCTAGACAAGAGCCGTTGTGACTTCCAGTGAACCTGAGAGAGAAATCTGTGTAATAAACACAGAAAAGTCAAAGCCCTGGAGATGGCTGATGGCGGGAACTCGCTAGCGGAGACTTAAGTCCTTTATTTAATGGACATGGGGAGGCTTGAGGGAGGAAAAGAGTCCCAGGTCCTCCAGAAAATTGTTACAAGCGTTGGATGATGTTGAGGGAGAGATACAAAAAGCGAATATACAAATGCTGTCTCTACAACCAGTGAGAATAATCTATTTCAGATAGAAAAAGAGAGAGGAGGAGAGAGGAAGACTCACTAGAAAGGTCACCTGGGGTGGTAAGAAGAACCACCTGAAGTACTCTCTAAAATTTCTAGATGTTGTAATTACTGTCGATAACTCATCAGAAACATACGTCTAATTCCATAAAGGCTTGCTTGCAAATCCCCAGCATAAAGGAGCTACCAGAAACAGGAATGAACCCCAGAGGGTGCACCCTGGGGAAGCAGAAGGCACTGAGCTCAAGGAGAGGGGCAGCGACATGCAGAGCCGAGCAGAAGCAGCCTAGAGCCAGGGGCGCCCTGCAGAGTCCCAGCAGCGGGGGAAGCTGCGGGTGCAGTTTCTGAGACTTGCCACTGACAAAAACTTGAGATCTGTTGCAGAACTTAAAGAGGAAAAATCTGGGACATCTTTGCATGCCAGCTGCGTTCTGCCACACATGCGGGCTGTGGGTGTATCACCCATCCCTCTAGATTGGTGGATCTGAGGATACAAAGCTAATATTCTCCATCACGATGTCCTACTGTTATTTAGTGGCGTCAGGAGCAGCTCTGTGCCACACCTGCATTCAAACTCTGGATGAGGATACCCTGTAGCTGTCTAGAAAACTCAGCAACAGCTAAACGCTGCGTAACTCCCTGATATCCCTATGGTGGTAGAATGACAATCCCCAAACCTTTCTTTATTTTAGTGCTGGAAAAAAAAATAATCTAGCACAGTTATATCTTTCACAAAGTAACACAGAAACAAGAACTTCTCTCCAACAAAAAGTAATAAGCACTGAATAAAAAGACAGGAAAATGACAATGAATAGGTCTGGAACTTCATTATAGGCATATTTTGAATTAGTAGCTACAATTTATCTCAATTTAATCAATTCTGGAAGGCAATCGCTCCAGTGTAAAACAGAAGGATCACAAATTTAACCTTTTTTTTTAATTCTGGGGTAAAAAAAAACCAAACACACACACAACCAAACCAAAAAATTCTTTTACAGTGACAGATTTGACTGACCTACAAATAACTGAAGCAATCAAATTGCATTTAAAATAACACTGCACATTGGCTAAATAATTTCAAAGTTGTTCCACTAGTTGTGCCTTTGGCTTTGTACTCACATGTGTGGATTTTGGAAAGGAACTCCAGAAGTGTTTAGAGTAAATCTTGCTGTGGACTTGAAAGGTGGATTTGCAAAATTTAACTTCAGCGCTTTGCGTTTACCTGGGAGACAACGAACATAAAGTAAACTTTTTGTCAGCAACAAAATATTAAGAGCATCTGGAAATAAATAGGAAAAGTTAAACATACTGTAAGAAAAGGAAAAAGCATTTCACGACAACATTAGCAAATCATAGCTTGTGTTAGGGACACAGGGATGGAGAAATGGAGTCAGCTCTCACCCCAGGGTCTTCCCCCTCCTCATTCCAAGTCAGCCGCCAAAGCAAGGTGTCCCAACCACTTCCTGGGACAGCTGGAGTACCAGGACCAGCTGGCAGGGGTACGGCTCACCTTGACACCAGGGCCTTGAGTATCTTCCACACACACCACCGCTCTTTAAGCAGACCTATGCTGGCAGGCTCAACTGCAGCCGTGGTGGCCAAGGGGCCCGACCTGCTCGGCACAGCCTGGGCATGCCACCAGCGGCAGGGCGGACGGCGCTGGGGAGGGGAAGGGATGTCCTTTAGGTAACAGCTCAACTGGAGGAGGGCTGACGGGGTTCCCCACCCTTCTCAGCAAATGGAGATAACCAGGCTTGAGCAAGGATGGAGATCTGCTGTGCGCTCCCTTCTGCCAACTGGGACACCAAGCTGAGAACAAAATTCAGCCCAATGGAGGGGAACCAGCTGAGAGAAAGCTTTGCTCTGCAGCCAACTGAGAAAGCATGGGGAAAAAGAAAATAAACAAACAGAAGGGTGGCAGTGGTCCTGGTCACTGCTCCAGCCACTGGCTATGTATTTCTCATCGAAGTTGAGACAACCTGCTCAAGCAACAGCAGGATCAGGGACTACAAAGGGAGATGGCCCTTCCCAGCCCTTCTGCTGGGCTGCAGAAGAGACCCTGTCTTAAAAAAGTTCGGCCACAGGAAACACAGGAAACCTGTGCTCCTCTCCACCAAAACATGCCAAGACAGGGGCCCTCTTCCACCCACCTTCCCAGGAGCCTGTGACTGAACCCCTCCTGGGCTTCCTGCTGCCTGAGCAATGTCTTAACAACTCACTGCTGCTCATTCCAGGAGGCACCGGCCACCCAAACCTGGCCCAACACCTGGATTCCTCCAACACCCTTCCTTCACCTGCGCCCTAGAGCAGGTGTCGTGTTCCCAGCCATCTCACAGCCCTCCTGGGAAAAGCCAGGAGGCACCATCCTGCTCTGCAGCATCCCTCTACCTTACACAAAGGGGTGTTTTGGATAACTCCAAGACCAGAAAAAAGGAGAAAATACCAGTTACCGGTCAAAGCACTTTACAGCAATTTCAGGGCATGAAATATCAGAAGCATCACAGAATTATAGAAAGAGACCTTTAAGTTCATCAA
>VXBO01009848.1:0-18403 GCA_013400135.1 Rhinoptilus africanus | reverse complement strand
CCATCTAAATTCTATTGTTGAGCTCAAAGACTTCATTTTTCTTCAGTCTTATGTTAAACTTTTCTCATACTGAAGAAATTGAACTGTATGCCAGCATGATGTATTTAAAGTTAACAAAAGATTTTATGGCACAGGAATACATGGTAGTTCTGTCGTGTACCATAGGATATTATTAATATTAAGGATTTTAATGTCTTCATTTTTATGATTTATTCTCACATTAATATATATTCACTATTTTTCATTTTATATTGCTTCCCAATTTGTGTGAGAGCACTAGGTCATAAAGTACTCAACTTTTCGTCCTTTTAGATTTTTTTAAAGCTTTAACCTTTGTGATTTTAATTTGAAATACACATTCCTATACTTACACGATCGGAAAAGAAAATGCATTTCAAGCTGGACCTACAGGGATTGAAGTTTCATATTCACTGGCTTAATAATTAGGTTTTTGCACAGTGAATATGAGTTAATTGCAAGAACATCAGCAATATAACCCTCTGCCTTCCTGATATTAGTATGCTGCTTCTGTTGTCCTCACCAAGAATTCTGTTTAGGCAACTATTGACAGATAATTCCATAAAAACATAGGCAATGACTCACTGATTCGTGAAACGATACTTGGTTTTACCTGCCAGTCCTTGCATTTTATCATTTGAATTTATTACCTTCAAAAACTTTATCTGTCACTGACTGTTGACGGAAGAGACCTTTGTAAGGGCAGTAGTAAAGTTATACATCTATTTTAAAAGTAGAGCTATTAAAGTAAATCAAATGCTCCCTAGCCCTCCTCCAGTTTTACAAGATGGTCTTTACCTTGCAATAGCCCCTTCAGTCTCAGTGATGCCTCCTCCTGAAGCCTTTACTTAGAAAAGAGGTTCAGTCAGTACCTGACTAGTTAATTGTTGAGCTGAACCGAATTCCAAATGATGTGGAACTGCTGTAAATAAAGGCAGTATATTTGGGAACCGATTCTCTTTAGAGCTAAATAGCAACAACAGCAACCAAATGTTGTTACTGAGAAGCTCTTACTAAAACCTCAACTTCTCTCAGATTAGGATGGCAGTGAGCGACAGAGATTGATTGCATGGAGGCTTTGCCTGCTGAGGTCAGGAGGAAGAAGAGCAAGGTCCACTTCTGGGAAAGCAGAAAAATGGGTGCAGAGTTTGGCTGGTGTGACCAGTGTTTGATGGTTGCTCAGGGTGGGTGGTCAGGAGCTTGCTGGGTGTGGGGTGGCTGCTGAGGGTTGAGTGGCTCTCATGTACAGCGGAGGGATTAGGCAGGGAAAGGTGAACCCGCTGTCCTGGGCAGGGAATAGAGAGTGCCCAGGGCCACCACAACAAAAACCGGTAGCTCACAGGTGAGGGATTTTGTACCAGGGATGGATATGAGAGCGTCAGCCACCTCCACTACATCTTGGGGCAGTTCTCATCTGTTACTGGTTGTCTTACTAATGATAGAGCAGAGGAAAGGGAGAACAATCTTAGCCGCTCCTCCAAAGGCGAAAGTTGAAAGTTAGAATGTTAGACTCTCCAAAACCCCCATAATATTTAAGCTCAAAATGCTGTTTCGTGTCCCCCAGAAGAATGAGGATCACCTGGGCTATTGTATAAAGTTCAAAGTGACCAGACAGTAGGCTTAATATGCAGGTATCTGGTGAGAGAGTGGGTTTGTTCCTCTGACCTGAGAGTGGCTGAGATGGAACACTGGAAAGAAACAGGGGTTCACAAAGGAGGCTTACTGAGATATTATCTTGCTGCAGCACTCCTTGTGCTACAAGGCAGGATGTAAGTCATTAGGATGGAGAATTATCTGTTAGGAATAAAAAGCCCAGCATCTTGCATTAGTCACACTCAAGGTCTGAAGAAGCTCCTGTAGCAGAGAGGGTAATTTTAAAAGCAAAAAGCAGAGGGTGACAGTGAGAATCTGCAGTCAAGGGGATTGATGACATCAGGGAAAACTGCAGGATGACTTCATGTTGGGAGTAAAGCCAGCAGACATGCTGAAATAAAAAATAAAAGCGGAGGAACGATAACCCTGCCGTAATAAGCACCTGGGATATGCCATGGAAATAGGATCAGTGGGATAGTGTTACCTGGCGAAGAACTTTACATGAGTAATAGGATGAAGATGCACAGTGATGCTGCCTACAGAAGAATTAGATAAAGTGTAAAAATATCACAAAAGCAGCCCATAACGTAATCCTAGTGGGTGGATGTCCCCATATTAAGTAGTAAGATCATATTTATCCTGTGAGCAGAGTCATGACAGTTAGGAAGTCTAAATGATATCAGGTAGGAGAAGTGGGAGATTTAAGCTATCTATGGAAAGGACACATCAACACCTCAAGTTGTGGTGTGGAGAGAATCCACTAAACACTGTTCAGAAAGGCAGTTTTGTCTTGTCCTTTAAACTGCTATTCTGAGTTTGGTCTAGAGTGGTTTGCAGGACCTAGTTCAGGACACTAGAGGAGAGTCACTCTGCAGTAGCAACCAGAGCGTGACAGGTTTATTATCACAGCAGGAGAGCAGGTGAAATAAATCCCACGTGCAGGTGTTCCCTTTTGGAAAAGCAAGCTACATAGAAATGAAGCAACTAGTAAAAACTGAACCAAGAAATTACAAAAGAGGGCATGTAGATGCACTCTGGAGGTTAAAAAGAACCCAATAACCCATTGCCACCCACACCCCCAATTTCTCTCTACTGGGAGGCTAATGCAG
The DNA here is from genome assembly GCA_013400135.1 of Rhinoptilus africanus. Lineage (NCBI taxonomy): Eukaryota > Metazoa > Chordata > Aves > Charadriiformes > Glareolidae > Rhinoptilus > Rhinoptilus africanus. Next base: position 15,683 of record VXBO01009848.1, on the reverse strand, counting down.
TTGTGCACTACACAAACAAACAAACCCAGACAGTTTTAAAAAAATAAAATGCTTAAAGGATAAATGGGAAAATTAGAGCAGGTGCTAAACTTGGCATTTAAAAAAAAAGTTTAATCCCTGAAATACGTCCAAAGGGAAACAGGAAATCATTATGCTTAAAGAAAAACACAGAGCACCTGGAGTTAAAGACATGGGCCAGATTCCCCAGAGCGACACTCTTTGTAACACACACATCAAAATAGATACCTCAGTTTAAAATAACTATGAAAAGTGTTAGATCCCAAAGGGATCAGTGATCTGTTAATTAATTATAGCAACAGATGGCTGGATAAAAATTTTACCTCCGAGATATTTTGCAAATTCATGTGTAAGCTTGATTTACAGGAGCAGGGTGCTGCACACCCTCCCAGACGACCCTGAGCAAAAGGCTGACCCCATATGCTGGAAGACAAATTGAGATGGAGTCAGACGATCTGGCTCTGCACACATGTCACAGCAGGTGCACAGGGGACAATGTGAGATTGGGAAATGGCAGTCATGACCTTTCAGAGTTGGAAATGGTGCCTTTGGATTTAGTAGCCTTCAGTGGATTTCTTTTCTTTGAACTTGTCCAGTGACTTCCAAATTCACTACGGAGCATCCATTTCCAATGATGCCTCCAGCTGCTATTGCGGTGTAAGCAGCAGGAAAGGCAGCAGGACTGCAGTGATGGATGGTAATGAGCTGCAGAGAGCGGGCTCATGATGCTCTGCTCTGAGAGAACTGGGTGTTTTCCCCTCACTAGATGCTTTCACTGCTGTGCCGAAGTGGCTCAGGCTATTGGGTGTGCAATAAACAAGTGCAGGGATAAAGCAATTTATAAACTGCAAAACCATTCCATAAACATTACAAGCCTTTTGAGAGTCAGCTGCATGTGTGTCACATTTTGGTGCAATATTTCAAACAAATGTTTTTATAGATGGCAAAAGGGAAAGCCAGTCATTTTAGTAATATGCATGAAAACAACACACATTAAAAAATCAAATGCTCTTGCATAATAAAACTATATCTGAGATCTTCAATCACAGGAGTGTTAATTCAAACTTTGCAATTTTCCCACATTGCAGTCTATCAACTTCAGTGGGTTTATGCATACTAATGTACCGGGGCTATAAACAGTTTTTAAAATTTTCGTAGTTTCTGTGAACCTATGTGTATTATTTTTCCCTTGATAGACCACTCACCATTTCTTTTTATTGTAGTAGAAACATAGATCTTCCTGTTAATTTTCCATCTGTTATCTGTATTAAAGCACAGCATTATGATCAGATCAATTTATTGCAAATATATCACATTTTTATTTTCTTTTTACTGTATGGTTAAATCACTTTGAAAATTGTTTTCACTCAACATCAGTGCTCAAATCTACCTTTTTTATTTAACTGCAACTGCTGATACCAAGTAAACATAGGAGTTTAAAGTAGGAATTTGTCACTTAAAATGGGGAAGTTGTGACATTTTGGAACTCATCATAAGCCTGGAGACAAAGAGGGAAGTAATTGAACAGGAACTGCGAGATCTGACATGGGGTCAGAACTTCCCAAGCAAATTTACCAGAGGTAAAGAAATATTTTTTTTTTCTCCTTCTCACTATGTGCATAAATGAAGCCTGAAAGAAAGAGGATATGCTTCCTGTCTGTGAAAGAAAAGTTTTATAAGCTAAAGAATAAGCCATATAAACTAGCTGTATATTTAGCTTGATAATTGCCTCAGTGGTATAAGCTTACAGAACAGGTTTCTCCCAGGAAGAGTGAACCCAGACAAGCCAGAACGCAGACAAGCAAACGCAGAAACTATTCAGAAGCTCAAGCACGATTCATTTAAGAAATATTTGACTGCCGTCTGTGGTCAGTGCTGACAAAGAAAGAACTTACTGAAGGACCCAGGAAGCCAGCAAAGAACAGGAAAGTATGATGTCTGTCTGCTGCTTTACTCAGTGCAGGTACAAAACCTGCCTCTGGCCAAACAAGGCGTTGGCCAGAGCAGGTCGATGCCCTCCAGCTCAGGCTTTGGATCCCGGGAGGCTGGATCCCAGGAGCAGGTACCAGGTAACTCACGGGGTGAGCAGGGTGACCTGCAGACCCAGCTGGGGAAAGGACGGGGCTCTGCCAGCCTTGGCAGGGACCTGCCTCAGGGAGCAAATTGCTGTCTGCAAACTCACCCTGCTGTGGAGAATTAACCTGCTCTGCAGAAAGCAAAGATCTTACCTCAACCTCACCTTGGAACCTCGCTCTGGATCTCATCCTCACCCTGGAACCACAGGGACTGGACAGACATATTTCCATTTCCTTTATCCCAGTAGAGAAAATAACCTGGACATGTGCAGAAATAACAGTCTTGGTGTGCACTAAATTTCGTTTCTAAGTTAAAGGCAAGTTCCAATTTATATTGGACAAAACTCCCCACATTTGGTCCAAACGGACCAAGCTGGCAGCAGCTACTCCCACGGTGAGGCTCCAAGAAGAAACCCTTTGGCCTGAGGCAGCTGGTCTCAGGGTGGGCTCCTCCTGCACTGGCCATTACTCACCTTCTGCCGCTGGAGCTGTAGAGTCTGAAAGAAGACTTTTGTCTCCACTGTGAAGGTGTTTCGACAGCCAGCATGTCCAGGGCTGTGGGCTGTTTGGGTGCTGCAGGGGTGGTGTGGGACAGCCTGGACGGTGCGTGCAAGGGAAAAGGGAAAAGCTCTAAGCGTGAGCTGTTACCAAAAACATTCAACGCTTCAGTAGAAGTACTTGTTACTTTTTCCACACTCAAAGTGTGAGTTCACAACTGTAAAATAATTAGAGTTTTGAGTTCTTGAAGTTAAATGTTCTGAACTGAAGAAGAAAATTTGTTATTTTTTTTTAGAGAAAACTTCTTTTTGTTCATTAATTTTGTACCTTGGGGTGGAAGCAGGGAAGGAAAGTAGCATTGTCTAATCCTGACAATGGGAAGAAAAACAGCTGAGGGTGGATATTGGCCAAACCACCGCAGAGGATGCTTGCAGTGCACGGAGCCATTTAGATGCTTCTCCTCACAGCAGGCTTACCCGCTTCCCTCACTTATGTTACTGTTCACTTTCCCGGGCAAGAATGAGAGCTGAACGTATCTCTTTTCATTACAGTCATTTGAAAGCGTCACAGATAACCCCACAGGCTGCTTTCAGCTTTTCAGAGAATCCATCAAGCAAAAGTACTGTACCACATCAGTCAGCTTGAACAACGGGAAAGCCGGCTTAACTTCAGCGGCCCTGACCCTTTCACGGTGACAAGGGAGTGCACAACTTCAGAGCCTCAGGCCGGGGGTATCTGCAGCCGCTGTTCAAAACACTTTCCAGAAAATGGTAAAAGTTATTGCCCTTTTTCAGCTGCTGGGACTGGTGAAGGACCCATTATCAGGCAAGTGTGAGACACACCTAAAGAGACATCGTTAAGAAGCTGTAACTACTGATGAGCTTGATTTCTCTAACGAGCAAAAAAGAGGTGACTAATGGAATATGACGTTTTGTAGATGACAGAGGAGAGATCAAAAGTAATGATTCATATCTGAAGTCCCCGTGGAGGACACACAGGTAGCAGCTGCCAGCCTTCGGTACAGACTGGACAAGACTCTCAAATCTCTCCAAGCGATGCTTAGTGACACTGAGTGAATTCTGTTCTGTGTCTAACAGCCCTCCGATGTAGTTTGAGCTGGCAACAGATTATTTAGAGCCAGAAACCATGTATGTTTTATTTATCTAATATTATGTGCACTTACAAGCAGAAATGTTCTAATTTTTAAAAGAGAATCACTCAAGCACTTACAGAAAAGATAATTCATTGAAACATCATTGATTTATTGCAGTGAAATAAGGAACAAAAAAAAATCCATGAAGTTTGTTGCCCCAAATAAAAATGGTTTCAACTTACCTTTGGGCTGGATCAGTTAGTAAGCAGAGTGGTAACATGTCTCTTTTACTGTAACAGCCCTAGTAAGAGCAGCAGCAGCAACATCCATCCCCAGAGCATTTAGTGAAGGAAAAACTAACACAGTCTGCAAAACAATGGCCGTAATTAGTGCCTGTCTAATAAAGACAGAATCATAGAATCATTTAGGTTCAAAAAGACCTTTAAGATCAATGTAAGAGTCCAACCATTAACCTAACACTGCCAAGTCCATCACTAAACAATGTCCTGAGGTGCCACATCGACATCCCTTTTAAATACCTCCAGGGATGGTGACTCCACCACTCCCCTGGGCAGCCCGTTCCAATGCAAGGGGAAGGCTGATAAAGACTTTTTAGGTGGAAAACTGCACATCCACATCATTTGTGTTTTGACTCTGGATAACTCTGGATGATAAAACACATGCCTCTCAGAATCCATCTTATTTTACTGGAGATAGTCTTGTAGGGTATCAATAATGCATAAGGAAACCAGCACCTGCTAATTCTATCACAGACTCTGCCATTTTGCATAGATGCTTGGCTCTTCTATGGTGTTTAAAAGAGAGGTATAGCCACATTTCATGTTTGGCTTATCAGAACAGCCTATTTGGGATTTGATTTAATGACATGCATGAAAGCTGTATCAGAAGTTATCACCTGCTAGTGTCCTCATTTTCTGTGTTAGGCTGTTTCTTTCACTTCAATTAACATAATCTCTGACAGTTACTAAATCTCGACTGTTTTCCCTTATAAATACCTCTGAGATGTAAATGCAGCATTATTATCCCCAGGCACAGAAGATATATCAGCTTATTGCAAGTCCACAAAAGCCTGCTGAACTGGGGCCTGGAACATTTTGTGGGATCACATCCATTTTGCTTCCAACAAAGGCATTCAGTCATACACATTTTCTAATATCTCAAAACAAAAGAATTTAAAAAAACTCCAACACTTTAAAGAGAGGATTCCTCAATGAATAGGACCCAGAAAAGCCACAAAAGACTTTATTCTGGAGTCTTCTACAGAATCAGTAGCATACCATGACGGGAACTAGCATCCCACTGCGGCTCAGACAAACCGTGCAAGATGAACTCAGTAGTGGTGCCAAACAGTCCAACAAATAGTTGCAATAAAAATAGTGTTTGTGTTTTTAAAAAGTTGCTGCAGCTTGTTAGTGTTTAGATGCTTTCACTTACATTATCCCTGGAGAAATTCCAATGTTTGATCTCAGTTACGTTATCCAATAAAACATTTGGGTCAAGGCAACTCCTACCAGCTCGTGGGTGCCTGAGCACCAAGGACAAGCTGCACTGAGTTTGCCGTGTGGGTGAGTTTGCACAGGCACTCCGTGAGGATTTTGCACATTCGGAACTCCTTTCCTTGGCACATGCTCCTGCTGTGTGCAGAGTTTGGAAGAGCATATTTGAGCAGCCCCTGCTGTGCTTTGTGTTTTATATAAAGTATCTAATCAGTAATTTGTGTGGCTGATGTCAGATGTTCTACAAATAATAATTATTGTGTTTATGATCATTCAGACCAAAAAGGACACATGTCCCATGTATCTGTTTCATCAAAAGCTGGAGTTCAAACTCCTACTATTGTGGGCAAGCTCAGCGTGGGGAAGGGTTTTATCTCCAGCAACTCAGCGCGGGAAGAGTTGGTGCCACATTGCGCTAGACACCTGCGAGCTGCCTCTTGCCTCCTCGAAAGAAAAAACTCCTTTTGAGCATCCTCCTGGTGTGGTGTTGCTGGGGAACTGTAAGACCCTTACAAACATACTACAGGCACACAGTGAAGTCTTCAAAATTCTAGGAAAACGCAGGTAGCCCGGCTGCTTTCTGTATTTCAAAATAACCATGAAAATACTGTGTTTGTTTAATCATTAAGGAGTCAAAATATTTGTAAAGGTGCCCTCCAAGCACCCTCACTGCTAATTTCAGTGATGCTGGAATAAAAGATTTAATATACCAACACGGCAAAGTTACAGATTCTAGAGTGTGTTACCATATGATAATAACTTTCTCTGCTGTGCATGTATATAAAATCTGGAAATTGGTCACCTAGTAATGTTTAAGCAACTGCTATCCAACACAGGAAAACCTCTTCTCTTCCACAATAGTTAAGCTTTTCTCAGAACAAAGTTCAAACCAATTGTGAGAAAAATTAACACCAAAGTGGTATCAGGGATTAGATCTATCTGAAGCAGCATGTCAGCCGCTAATAAGTCCTAATGAAAATTAAGATCATCAGGAATGAGCCAATCAAGACAAGAACAAAAAAACGAACAAACAAAACCTAAACAAATACGCGGAAGGCACTGAGATATCTACAGCATATATATATCTCAAAATATATGTAAAAGGGGTGCATGCTACTGAACTGCAGAATTTAGCTGTAGTAGTACAAAGAATAAACAAGGAAAAGCAGCTGATACTTTAGTTTTACAAAGATAAAATGAGGTCTAGACTTCTCCTGCACTAGAAAAAGAGATTCAAACTTCCCTGGACTGAAAAATTAAAAATATACTACCCGTGGGTTTCAGTCTCATTAAAACTTCATAAAGTACTCTTCATATTAACCTGTTTTTTTAATGAAGCAAGTCTCAAAGCAAAGATTTTCTCTATCTTTCCCAGTTACGTTATCTTCTACAGTAAAGGATAGTAGTGTTTCATATAAAGTTAGTTGCTCAGCTGGCTGCCCACAACTGAAAATATCGAGAGACAGCAGTCTCCTGACTCAGCATTGCTTTGGTAGCAGCAGGGAAGGATGAAGGATGTTTAAGCAGTGCCTAAAATTAATCAGAAAACATTTTAATTTATGAGATCCTTTTTTTTATATATTTTCTCATTTTGTGTATGTCTGTAATTAGGAAGGAAAAAATTGCATTTATAGATTTTAAATCAAGACATGGACAGTTTTTCTAAATTCTACAGGAGTTTAACTACATATTTGTGGAAAGATGAAAGAAGCCAATATTGGCAAAGAGAGAAGAATTAAAACTGAATAAAAAATCAGGTTTCAAGACATCTGCAGGTATGATGCCTTTAAGCAATCAAATGAAATAATTTATTTAGGTTTATAAACTCTAGTCTTTGTCTCTAACCAGAACACCCATTTAAACCCCCTTAAATCAGCCTGCATTTTATCGTGTTTGTATTTCCAATAAAATAAGGTCTATATTTCAGTGACTTCCTCTAGACAAATACATCCTTAAGCACATAACTAGATTTAGAGACACTCATAAAAGGCAGGATCCTCTGAATCTGGCACTAGCTTGGAAAACTGCTAACTTCATCCCTAGCTATACCCTACTTTGTTCGTCTCTACCCCTTCTCCGCTGCCAGGAAGACTGTTTTCCCTAAGTGACATATGAGAGGAACTTCTAAAGCTCAGAGAGCAGGATTCTGATATATATAAAATGAATAATCTGTAATTAAAATGCTAAGGGAAGATGGGAAGCCAATAAAAAGCAGACCAATCAGCCTTAACAGAATTTGAAATTATTTTCATTGAAATTCAGTGCAGACAATTTTTATCTGGGTGGTTGCACAGTCTTTGTTTCTAACCTAGAGAAATGTCAGATTCTAAATTAACCAGAGAACAACTCCTCTACTATTGCCCAGCTTCATTAAAATCATATTTATATTGCATATGGAGGTGAAAATGAGATTAATATTCAAGTTCTCAAAGTTCAGATGAAAGATATTCTTTTGCCCATAAAGTCTGCCACCACACCAAATTTAAGAGAAAAATTAGACATAACTTGATATTTTATTTGGTCTCAAGCAAAAATAGTTATATGACCCTGTTGAGTAATATTTGTATCAATGATAATTGTTAACGTGATTTATAATGAATGAACAATTTCTTTGATGGCCCTATTATACTCACAGAGACGTATAGATTAGCTCTCTGGACTTCAGTGGGGCTGTGAGTTCAGAGCAGTTCAGAGTGCAGAGCATTAATGGCCCCAGGGCTCTGGAAAAGTGCCTTGCTACTCCCTCTCCAGTTCTGGAGCCATAATCCCAAGTGTATTTTAATTCTCCTCTGGGCAGGATTCTTGGATGTGCTCTAAATTTTGCTTTCACTCTATCTGTTGGATGCGGGACTAGTGTTTTGGAAGGACAGAAAATCCAGTGTAGAGTAATCCTGAAAACTGTGTAAGTGATTAGAAAGCACCATTGAGTATTTTGGACAACCGAACCAGTGGTAACAGGATCTTAGCTTGTAAAAGTAGGCAGGAAATATGCAGACTATTTTCTAGACTCTAATTAGGTTAAATTTCTCAGCTATGCACTACATGTAACCAAACTGTATTCACAAAACGCTTGCACACCTTTACTCTCTCAGTGGGTGTTTTGTTTCATTCCATAACAGCCTTGGTCATAATTAACATCAAAAGAAAAGCTGACAAGTAAATCCCCAAACAAACCCCAAATGTGTATAGACAAGGAATATTAGGTAGCTCAAAGCTGATTTTCAGTGGGTCCACTTGGTGTTCAGTTAAAGAAGTGACATTAATTAAAATCAATAAGAGAGGTACCTTTGCTGAAGAAAGTAAGAATGACCATGTTATGCAGGGTTTTTTACAATAGCTGCAATCAAAGCAGTTTTCCTCTGCTCCGAAACCTCAGTTGCTCTGAACAGGAACGCATACACCTCATCGAGTTGGGAAATTCAATTGCTGTGCCATTAGCTTGGTTCGAAGCTTTCAAAGGAGTGAACACCTGGGTTTTAATTACTGGCTGTCATCTGGGCTGTGGAGATTTGGTTCCTCCACAATGAATGGACTTGGCAACTACAGCTAAGCCGGTTTCACAGGGATGAAGTGTGCAGACCCTGTGGTTGAATTCCCAGCTACAGAGACCAAGTTCTTTCGTAAACAGAGACCTGTCAATGAAATGTGCTATTTAAGCACTTGATATTATTATTATTATTATTACCAAGCTCTAATAAATCTCATGAGGGAGTAGGTTACTGCATGCCTTTCAGCACAATGCAAGAGCCGCACACAAAAGCGCAGGACTGAGAGTATTTATTTGAACTGGAAGCAGACTGATACCAGAGTTATGCTGTATTCACAGGCAGAATACAACATTTCCCCAGACTGGTACTTTGCACGGCACCTGCTGGACTTCAGTAGCATTCAGAGGTTCCTATCTCTGTTTGGAAGAAGAGACGGTTGAAATGCCTTTTTCTGCAATAACTGTGGCTTTTTCTGAGCGTTGGCTCCCGGCCACTGCTGAAACGTGACTGTCCCCGCTCGGTCCCAGCCCTGCTGCAGACGAGGGTGGGAGGCAGAGCCTTCCCCCGGGAGAGCCCAGCACCCCCAACCCCCCGCACCAGGAGCTCCAGACCGCTGGAAGCGGCCCCACACAGCCTCCATCTAACCACGTACACGGCAATTCCGGGGTTACAGCCAGAGGCAGGCACCCGAGAGATCCCACGGGTTGCAGCACTGCAGGGAGCACACGGGGTTGCCCCGAAAGAGAGTTCACTGTTGCTGTGGCACCACCAACGCTCTCGGTGAGGACCCCCGGGGCCAGGAGACGAGTAAAGGAGCGTTTGTGTCCCACCGAGCGTGCAGGACCGCGCAGATCAGACACGGAGACCCCACTCCCACCGCCCCGTCTCTGTGAAGGGCAGGGGGGGACACCGGCATCAGCCCCAGACCACGGCCCGGGGCCATCTCCACCAGCGTGGGCATCCTGCCGGGAGAGCTGGAGAACCGCCTTTGTCCAGCCGAAAGCTATGGGCTGCGCACTGGGGCTTTACACCCACAGCAACGCGGCTCCCGGCCGCGCTGCCGCGCACAGGGCACAGTCACTCCGATCCCAGCGCCGGTGGCTCCGGGGGCCGGTGGTGTGTCTCTCTGCTGCATCGTGCACCTCACGGCAATACGCAAGCCGACGTTCTTCAGCTACGATATTGATTTTTGTCATTGAGAATGGATATTTTTGGGGAAAACTAAAAAACGCACGTCTTCTGTGCAGAGCACACACAAACTCTTGCAGTGACGCAGGGGCAGAAGGAATCGGCAGGTTTGTAGGAATTTGCAGATCTGAGCGTGGTGAGGTTCCGTTGTGCTTGTAGCGTTGCTATCGAGGTGGTGGTGGGACGGGAGGAAAGGATTTCCAGCTCTCCTATGACAAATCGTTCTGATTTCTGAAGACATCGCTGTTATTGAAGGTTTTAAGCAGAACAAGGTCTGTGCAAGCTGAAATAAACCCTTTTATTTTTTTCTTGACGAATGAATTTTCCTTCCTGAGATAAACAATCTGGTGGTGTCAAAGGCATTTCTCCTGAAGAGAACAATTGTGTGGGGAAGCACCTCCTGTCTCTCTTTTTTCCTTAAGAAAAATAAGGCAGCAAGTTACAGCAGCATTCTCAATCACTTGTTTTGTTTGAAGGTACCATTGCCTAGTGAATCCAAAGATGTACCTCTATTTGCAATATATTTCAAAGCTGGTTTTACCCTGTACTTGGTATCACATAAAAAAATATCTTCTTTCTTCTAATATGCCATTTTTGGGGGTTTACTATGTTTGCTTTATTCCCAGAGCAAAATTGTCTCATTCATCTCTAGAAGAAAGGCTTCCACGACAATTCTGTATTCACAGAGGACATTGAGATTTTAAACACGTTTACTTCAGAGATTAATGTTATGCTGAAGAGACAAAGAATCCTACACCTCGGAGCGCATTATGGAGAATATCCTGCTCCAGTTTCCCAGAGTCATACCTTGTCCTGGCAGCCTCAGTTTTCCCATCAATCGCAGACAGACCGTGAAGTCAAAAAGCCGACTGCGAGGTGACAGGGTGGCACAGATGCTACACTGGTGAGCACAGCAGCGCTGGGTGTCCAGGCAGCTGGGGCATGGATTGAGACTTAAATCCCCAAAGCTGGTTAACCAGGCTTTCCCTGTAATGAGGTCACTGAGCAAGAAACCGAAAATGACAAGCGAATAAGAACATGCTGAGAGCTCTCGCCGTACCATCCACCACGTGGTTATTGGGCTAGCTCTTGCTTCATGAAACTTTTTTCCCTTCCATATATTTTAATGATTGAAAGCATGCAAAATTCCCATCCCATTCTCCCAAATACCGTGGCATGCAAGTGTACAGAAAAAATTAATTTAGTTCCTTCCTTGGGTGAAACAATGATGATTCCAGCTGTAACTACAACTATTTTTGACGTAGCTGGCCCAAGGCTTGGCAACCAAATATCCCTCTGACCCAAGAATACCTTTTCTTATAACTGCAGAACATACATCTGCCAAAGTACGTTTAAGTTACCTAAAATTTCAGTTAGAGAGGTGATTTCAACTCCAAAGAATAATCATCACTTTAACCAGGGAAAATGAAATCATGAAAAAGAAAGGAACTAAAAAACTCCAAGAAATAAAGGTCATAAAAGCAAAAGAAGTAAGTAGAGGAGATGAGAACAAAATGTATCGCCTGTATTAGGGAGTGAGTGGACCATTGAAGATACTGAGAGTAACAAATTTTTAAAACTACCAAAAATGGACCTGAAAGGTCCACTGCAAGGTGAGTCAGCAATTATATGTGCAATCAGGAATTTTCAGTTCTGGAAAACCAAGGTCAGTAAGTGTTAGCTAGAGTTATTTTAGATTATTCATGTGTGCTGCAGTTTTTAACCTAATCTATATTTTAGACTTCATGTTAAGGCTTGCAATTTTCAGTCCTGAAATATAGTTCAGAGCTGAGATATTGCCAAAGATACGGGTCAATATTTAATTTGTAGTGAAGGTGCAGATACCCCTGCGAAAGCCTTAGTCGCTTTAGTGAACGGCCCTGCTGTCCCAGGTATGGTCACACGGGGAGTTATTTGTTAAGCAGAGAAATGAACACACAACACTGAACAGTTTGTTTTCCTGGTCCCTAAACTTTGCTGGCTCCATAGCAGTGGCACTTCCCACCAAGAAGGGCTGTTTTGTAAGATAACTCTTTCTAGATCTTAGTTTCGGCTTTGGTAAAAAAACAGATGAACCATCCTGCACTTGGGCAAAGCTTTCAGCACCCTTCTTTTATAACTCATTTCTTTGGCAGAGGAAAAGTTTAATTCCCAAATGCCACCATTTCTCCTTGGAGACTATCTCAAACTGGTCCTTAATTTATTTTTGGAGATTTTTGAACACTAAACAAAAAGTTTTAAGAACAGCATCTCAGTATTATTTGGGACAATTATCTTCAAATCAGACCAGCTGCTGTTGAAACTGAAATGTGGTTCAGGGGTCTGGGAGAAAGCTTTGCCAGAAATGGCAGCTGTGCAGAACGTTGTTCTGTTCCTGACATTCCCGAGCTGGATCTGTCTCCAAGACACTGGCTACATCCCTTCCTCCTCCAAAGTGTGGCTTAGATTTTGTCTTTTGGTTTTTTTTCATGAGTGTCTCCCTGGTTGTCTGTTTGGTGCAAGAAAATATGAGTGTACCAAGCTCTCTTCTGTCTCCTCTGGTTACATCCCTTTCCTTTAATTCCCTTGGGACAAAAATGGGAAAACCATTTCTCTTAGATCTATACAAATTGACTTTTTTCACTGTCCATCTTCTTCTCTTTCTGATTGTTTGATGTCATGTTTCCATCAAAGTCAACATGTCGTTTACAGATGGAAAGTTTCTTGTCTGCTGTCCATCAGATAACTGTCTTCCAGGGGAGAAGTCCACTGGAGAGTCGTGCCCTTTGCCTGTGTGGGTAAATGCATGTCCCATTGGCATCTTCATCTCTCATTCTTGTGCAAGGCTTTATTTCAGGTAAACCAAGTAGCTTGCCTTATACCTGGTGACTTGCAGTATTTACTCCAGCCTTGCAGTTCTTCAGAAGACATAAAAAATTAAATTGCACTGTCAAAAATCTCACAGGATGTTATGGAACTCCAGATTTTTAACTATTTATTTCACTAGAATAGTAAATTGCTAGCTTTGTGCATGACAAGATAATAACTCATCAGGGTCATCTATACGACCTGAAATGGAATTAAGGACTCTGTATTCCATCTCCAGCACTGCAGGCAATCCCATCCCTCACAAAATGCTTTCAGAAGCTTTTCTGGTGCAAATTTCAGTTCTTTTTAAACTGAAGAAGCATCTGAAATTATCTGAAATTATGATCTACTTAACACTCATATATGTCACTACTTTNATTTTATGCACCACAAACTGCTCAGAGATAGTGAATGAACTAGGGGAAAAAAGGACATTGTTTTGGTTTTTTAAAAAATGTTGATAAGGATCTAACCTGGAGAGAGGTAAGTAGAGAANGACTCTGTATTCCATCTCCAGCACTGCAGGCAATCCCATCCCTCACAAAATGCTTTCAGAAGCTTTCCTGGTATAAAGTTCAGCTCTTTTTAAACTGAAGAAGTATCTGAAATTATCTAAAATTATACTCTAGTTAACACTCATATATGTCACTACTTTTAATTAGAAGTTGAAATCTCGGCAGTTTCTTTTTAGATGAATTTTGTACGAATTTAGTGTCTTCTATCATGTACAAAAAGCAGTTGTTATGACTCATGTTTCTTGTGTCTGTTATGAATGCCAAATAAATGCAATCTTTGTTTTTGTGACACAGCTCTATTCATGATGTAGTACTGCACTACTAGTACCCTGCAGAAAAAAGAAAAAAAATATCAAGTTCATTATAAGTATACTTTTTTNAAAAAAAATCAAGTTGATTATTCTTTTTTTTTTCTGCTTAGGCAAGACTTTTTTTTTCACTACTCAAAATTGAGTATAAAAGATGAAATGAATTAATTCCTGTAAAAGTTAAGCAGATAACTCTGCTTAATGATGGCATTCATGGTTTTCAGTCAATTTACCATCCATAGTGATTTAAGAAGCTGCACAAAACATAGTGTGAATGTGATGTCCCGTATGGGAGACAATCCAAATTTTATGCACCACAAACTGCTCAGAGATAGTGAATGAACTAGGGGAAAAAAGGACATTGTTTTGGTTTTTTAAAAAATGTTGATAAGGATCTAACCTGGAGAGAGGTAAGTAGAGAACACCAGACTCAGGAGCCCTTTTCAGGACTGAGATTGTGTCAGACAAAGCGGCAGAGTGAACCCAGCCGAGACCAGACAGAAACCAGCAATGGATCACTGCAGTGGGAAATAGCAAATCTGGGCTCCAGTCAGTTCTTGGATTTTATTTAACCATCTCACAGGTCTTCTGTCCTGCTCATTTATATTTTTAAGTGTCTGCCGTCTTTGTGTTTACCATCTTCTGGACCCTTATTTTTCCAAATTATAAGGGTTTGTGAAACACATTTTGCAAAAGACTATGTTAACAATTACTTAGACGTGATTGCTGTCCATGTAGAGAGGAAAATGTCCCTTTCATTTTTCTCAAGTGTTCTCATGTGTTGCTTTCAAGCTCAAACGTCTATGCAAGTCTTTCAATTTTTTGAGCACACACATTTTATACACTAACATTAAAGTATCAAAAATAAGCCAGAAAATATACAAAAGTACATGTGAAAATTAATTAGATCTGTGATGTTTGTATGTTTGTTGGTTTTTTCCTAAGATCATATGTTTTTTTTATGTACTTTAGGAAAAGGGTTGGAAAAAAAATCCCAGAAAATTTTTCAGGGGCTTTGGCACCTGTGGTTCCATAGCAAAGATTTGTAGACAAATACAGTTCTTACACTTTAAAAGTCACATAGATACATTGTTTGGATTATATTCGGAGTTTCACAAGCAGGACACAGACTGATAGTGCATTTGACAGATAATTGTAGACCAAAGAAAGGGGGAGATGTAAGATTTAATTCCAGATTTGAGAAATCTCTATTGCCAAGATCATCTGAGTTCTCCCAAATTCACTGAATGTCTCACTAAACACAATATATATTGATTGTAAAATGACAGCAAAAGGCCTTTCTCCATTTAGAAGGAAATGCTAAAAGCACTTATACTTTGATACATATTTCAATCATACAGTGAGAAAGGAATGCAATTTCAAAAATCCTTAAGCAATTGAAAAGATCTCCTATTCACAATGACACAAATTGTTATAAATGACAGGGGTTTACAAAAACCCAGGATTTTGCATATGAAGGGAAATGGTAGGTGAGCACCTGTTATCCAGTTCTCATTTTTTTTGCGCATATGTGTTTGATTTTAGCATATAACACTGTTCTTCAAAATTATGTGATTCACAGGAATGTGAAGAGACTCATGTTGGATCTCTGTCATGTTGTTAGGTGACCAACTCAATCAGCTTTTTCTTGTGAGGGGTTTTTACAGACTGCCATGATAACCATTTTACTGTGAGCCAGCTTTGCAGGTAATCAGCAGCCTGTACATAGAATTCCTCTGAAAACACATGAGAAAAGAATTTCAGAGACACAACAAAAAAAATTTAGTAGAAACTGTAAGTCTTCAACCCCTCTTTTACCCCTCAAAATGTTGATTGTGCTTCCTAATGCAAAGCTATGTTTTTTTCCACTTTTTTTTTTCTTTAGCTCTGCTTGGATGTTGCAGAGGGGAACGTTTTCAAATGCTCCATGGTTAAATATGTAACATGGTAGAGATTACTTCTTGGAGCACTTGCCACTAATTCTGTCAGAATTTGCAAACTTTTTATTGAAATGTACAAGTCACAAGTATGGCACAGCAAAAGTAGATAGTAGAAATTTATGGGGACTGCGATTTTCACTTCTACCTATTTTGACTCATACAAGATATAAACCAATTTTAATCTAGACCAGAGAAC
>VXBO01009846.1:3239-20719 GCA_013400135.1 Rhinoptilus africanus | reverse complement strand
AAGCAGTGCCACTGGGACACAAGTTGGTGATGTTCACTGCAGTCACACGTTATGGAAAGCTCTTTGGTGAAGTGGTGGCAGGAACAGAGCTAGACATTAAGCACAACTGAATTCAGTAATTTTTTCTGGTTTGGTTGCTTTAGAAATGTTTCTTAATGCACAAGAGCAAACCCTTATTAATGAATCCTATGCAACGCAGAGCAGAGGAGAAAGAAATTGCAAAATAATATTATCTCAAAAAAATAAAGCAGAACAGGCATATTAAAAAGAAACAAAATAACTTTGTATGTCAGAGACACGCGTCTCCAAAATAATCCAAAAAGACCAAAGGCATAGAGAAGAACCACAGCCATAAACTGTAAAGTGCGGCCTTGCACGCTGTGCGTGCCTGTCTTTGAAAGAATAAAGGAAATTAGGAATAATCTCTGTTTTTTTCAACTTCCTCTTATTCTCCTTTTCCTCCATTTCTGCCAACACATAGTGATTCTTAGCTGATAAAACAAGGACAGAATAGTGCTTTTTGATTTGTCTCATCAATTCTGTGGTTGACTTCAAAGTCAACTGTAACTGCCATGTGTTTCAAACAATTTTGTGCCACATAGACTTGCAAATCTCACTTATCTTCTTAGGTAATATGTCAATGAGTGCATTATACTACATAAATATTCAAAAGAATGATAACTTAATCTTGACTTTTCTTAAATATCCCTTTTTAATAAAGAAACTCCATTGCACGTCTCCCCCTAAACATACATATTATCAGTATATTACCATTCACTTCAGTGAAACTCAGACTAATAGAGCCTTATCTGACAGAAAAATGATACTTTAAATTTTTAGGTAATCCGTTATTTATGAAACACAGACAAAAACCTGAATGATTAAGAATGTAGTGTGCTTCACTGTCTGTCATTCTAGTGATTTGTTACTTCACAAATTAAATCAAACACTAATTTCCATCTGAAACCATAATTTGTTTGTTGTCTGGTTTAACTACTTTCTTCAGAAATTTCTGCTTTCAGGATGATGATGACTTAACATTTAATCGTAGATTTCCAGAGAGAAACAGCAACAAGAAAATTTTATGCTGATTTCCCTGTTTTTAAATATGAGTGTTTTGTTTTAAATAAAAGAGTAACCTTGCAGGAAAAAACATGATTTTCTGTGGGTGATTTGGCATTTTTTATTTCAAAACTTAAAAAAAAAAAAAAGTTAAAATGTTTAAAATAAGAATTGAATTGCCTGAAATTCTGACAAAAAAATTTAGCAGAGTATTTTATTTGGGTCATAGAGTAAATAGTTATTTTAGGATCTCTGTTTCCCTGAAGAAAACATGAAATACTATATTTAGTTTAAATAAAAACTTGACTCATTTTGCATTAATTTTTGAGTGCAACAATTGAAATAAAAAAGTTATTATTTATACTGCCTGTGAAGTTTTACTAGCTTTTGGAGGGCTTTAAGTAGACTCTTGAAGCACTACTCACCTTTCCCTTCAATAGAACACAGAAAACTGGACAATAAGAATTTAAATGTTAGAAAAAAGAGAAACAATTTTCTTTTGAAAATGTTGTTAACACAATTTAGTAGGACAAACTGGCAACCTGCACTCATACTGTGGTTTCTAGCAGCTCTGGGGCGTGAGTGACACGGTGTTCAACCAGATTAAACTATATTTATTGCTGGAAAGCTGTACTGTTTCAGTTCTCAACCCTGATCTTCCTTCTGCAATGATTTACAGTTAATTGATAAAAAGTGCTTTAGGAGGACCAAATACTAATAGCGTTGTTGTATGCGTGGACAAAACTACAGATAGTAGGAGATGGTACCACATACAGAAGAATGAAGGGTACTGTTGATAGCAACCCCTATTCCTCAGTATTCACAGTACAAGTGAACAAGAGACAGCCCAATACGGATCTATCATGTTTGGTTTCATTTTGCCTACAAATAGAAAGTCTGTTGTGTAAACATGTGACATATTGTGTTGAAAATGATAGCTGGGCTAGTATTTGGCATAGCTGAAGGGTGAAAGACAGGAGCGAAAATTTTACGTGATTCATAACTTTTCTTCTTGTGTTTCAAGCACAAAACAGAGCTCCTCTTCATTTATGCTTAATGAAAACTACGGTAGGTAACAGATGTTACGATGCCTGCAGAAAACAACAAATAATGATCACCAGCCAAGGAAATTGCTAGCCTCTGAAATTAAACTAGATACTGTAGCTTCTCATTTCCTACAACCTAGTGTTTATTCAAATCACATCTAATAACTGGAGACAAGGAATATACTTATAGACCACAACAGATAGCTGCGTCAATAAAGGCCAAAATACTTTGTCCAAATAAAACACTCTAACTTTATTCCATGATTAGGTGTAGAGAAAAAAGTAATATTTTAAAGATAGTCAAATATAAACAAGCAAGTATATTACTTGGAAAAATCAATGCAAATAAAGTTAGAGAAGATTCAACTAGCTTTAATAAGCAAGAAAATTGTTAATGGATATTGAAATGCTTGTCCAAATAATAATTTAAAAAACTAATGCATATTATAAAATAACATTATTACTTCCTTCTTTCAGGTGGTAAAAATGATGATTGTGGTTGTGCTGACATTTGCCATCTGCTGGCTGCCTTACCACATTTACTTCATAGTTACTGGGATCTATCAGCAATTAAATCGGTGGAAATACATTCAGCAAATCTATTTGGCCAGCTTTTGGCTTGCCATGAGCTCTACAATGTACAATCCCATTATCTACTGCTGTCTCAATAAGAGGTAAGAGCTGGTTATGGAACAGTTGGTATGCATAACTTCAATGAGTATATAAAAGGTTTAAATGGTATAAAAGGCAAAGAATTTTCACTTGAATAGTTTTCAGTTAGTGGGAAAGAAAATAAAACTGAAAAAACCCCTTTCTTTAGGTTTGTACTTGAAATGAATCCCAAAAAACCAAATATGCACTTCCAGTAAATACTTCGGTCTACTTAAAGCTTCAGAGCAAAATTCAATATTCAGAAGCTGACCATTCCTATTTCCATATGCAAAACTTAAAATCTGTAGCAGTTTAATAGCTTTGGCTTGCAAAACATTAAAATAAAGAAGTAAAGACAACCATTAGGCATATACAATGCAATCTGTATGTTCACTAGCTAATTGTGGCCGTAAATTTGTTTCTCAGTGCTGGAAGGATATAGTATAAAATGTGATTTACTGTGTATTTTATACCTCACCATTAGATTTCTACTGACCTCTGAGGTCTGTAACAGGCTAATAAAACAAATATTTATCTTCTCATTACTCAATACTAAATTACAGTACTGTTTGATAGCAACACACTGTGCTCTGAATTTCAAAGGCACTGCACTTGTTAAGTTTTGTGAGTTTTTATGGATATTTGGC
This sequence comes from Rhinoptilus africanus, assembly GCA_013400135.1. Lineage (NCBI taxonomy): Eukaryota > Metazoa > Chordata > Aves > Charadriiformes > Glareolidae > Rhinoptilus > Rhinoptilus africanus. The sequence continues at coordinate 17,313 of VXBO01009846.1, read as the reverse complement.
AGTTTGAGACTACTGGATTGCAGAATGAACACAAGTTTTTCATTTCAGCTTATAGGACCAGGATCTAAAGAATCATCATCCTGGCCATCTTCTTTTTCAGTATTTCTTCTAGTATTACTGGATAAAGACCACAAAGAAAAATGAATTAGTTCACAAACTCAGTCAGTATGAATCAGTATTGAATAAATAATCTTAAATATTATTTGAAAACCCTTTTGAATGTGCAGCCAGTGTCAAATTTAAGTGATGACAAGCTTTATATCAATTTTGTTAAATATTTATAAAACCTCACTAAAGATAATGCAATATCTGTCAAAAGGAGTCTAATCGAAAATGATGTGATGAAATCCTGCCAAGTTTTTATCGGTGTAAAAACGCTGTAAAATTAAATGTTAATTTTGAGACACACTAAAGGTCACCTTGTTCAGAATTTAATGCAAGAATGAAATACCAGTGAAAGTTTTCACATAATTAACTTCCATATTGGAATCAAGAAGCCGAAATGTCTGCTTCCTTTTCATGCAGTAGGAAAACACAGCCTGTTGCTGAGAGTCAGATCAACTCATGTAGTGTTGTTACCTCTGCTGGATCTAGTATCAGACAGTTACATGACCTATCCCCAGCCTCATCTTCCAGGCTAATTAGGATACTAGTTATGTATTCAGATAAAGAAAGCATCATTTCAAGATGAAGAAAAACAACACCCTGACTGAGAAAGAATGGGACAGAAGGTGAGATGAAAAGTAATACAGTTTAAAAATTAGGTTTTACAGCTTCCTTCACTAAAACAATTTCCATCAGTGGTTCTTTCAATATTTTTTCATAATGTGGACTGCATCTAAACAGAAGAATGCAGAATGGCAAGCTACCTGCTTGTTTGTCATTATGCGGCAGCTCTGTAGCAAACTTAAAATATCGAGGAGGAAAGAAGGTTATTTCTGTGAGATCAGTCAACTTTCACTGAGTAAATCTAAATCCTTATCTATAGTCACCACTGTGGTATCTGAATCATTGCTCCAAAAAGCTTACAAACACAATAAACAACATACTTGACAGCTGAAACAAAAACAAGAGAAGGAAGACAAGTGAGAAAGTCTGATAAGTTTTAGGTCTAAGTTAAAAGGTGTTCTTTTCAGGTTACAAATACACAGCACATTGCTGCTTCTGATATATTTAACTTCTATTCTGGAAATGCATATACACAGAAAGTAACAATAGTTTTTATAGTAAATCTCTGCTTCTGAATTGAAGTAAAACAAATATGAATATTGCAAGCACTAATGTGTTAAAGCCTCAAAATTCCTGTCCGTACATTGTTCACATTCAGTTTTCAGCTTTCTAGGACATTTTTAATTATTAAAAAATTATTTACAAATACGTTATATGAACAATTATTAGGCATTACATAACTCCCATTTAAGCATCTCTGTTACAGAGGGAAACACAAGATGGGATATTGGAATCTGGAAGCTTGGATGGTACAAAGGATGCTACAAAGCTTATTGCTGAAAGAAGATGAAAATATAGATGCAATTTTCTTCATAGGTCAAATCAATACAATGTGTGTGAAGACAGTGCTATGAAAGCTGGTGTTTGTTTATTTAGCCACAGGCAAAGGAAGGGAAACTGAGTATCAGGCAAATACCAAGGTTAAAATGCAGAGAAAGTGTATAGAAAATCATAAACAGAAATGAGCTGTTACCACTATCTGGTTTACCCTACTCAGACTCTAGTCAAGCAAACTCCTGCTGACTTCACCACAAACAGGATTAGGGTCAAGATAATTGGCCAAGTCAGTGTCCTTGTCAGCACAGTATGTGTTTTCAGATGGAAGCCTGTGGCTGGCTCCCACAAGTCCTGGCTTTCACCAAGCATCTTTCCTCCCAGGTTCCGAGCTGGCTTCAAGCGAGCTTTCCGCTGGTGCCCCTTCATTGAGGTGTCCAGCTATGATGAGCTAGAGCTCAAGACAGCCAGATTTCATCCCACCCGGCAAAGTAGCCTATACGCTGTATCCAGAATGGAATCCAGCATGACAGTGGTGTTTGACACTAGTGATGGAGACAACACGCATGCCAGCCGTAAGAGAAGAGCAGCTCCAAGGGACATGAGTTTCAACGTCTCTTCGGGGAGGAATTCCAAGACCGTTTCCACAGCCTCAAGTCTCATCAGTTCACTCCACACATCCGTAGATAATTATTCCTAAGTATTTCATGGTGACATCTGCGCTACAAGGGCAGCACTGGACAATGCTCTCCTACTTTGGGACTAGATATTCCTACCACAGGAAAGCAAATGCAATTCCACTGATGAACCCTAGCTATCAATATTGTGAGATTTTTAGGTGTCATTTACTTTTCTGCTTTGGAGAGGAAGAGGAACTTGAAGACGTATGTATGCATCAGTCCGAAAGCACAGTCGCACCTTATATATAGCAATGTTTGTGGAGATTATCTAAAATAAACCAATGCCATAAAAAATATTTTTTGAGCTGTATCTGTGGCATGACCTGTGGCATTTGCGTTTCACATACTGAAATGTAACAGGATCCTTTACTTATTGAAGCTGAAATGTTCAATGTTTTCTGAGTGTACAATAACAAAATTACATAAGATCTGATAAAAAAAATTCTTTATAATGAAGACATAATGAGTCCCAAGCCTATTCAATTGTTTTACAGTTTAGCCCTATTCCCAGGCAAAGAGACAAAATGAAGTTCATGTGAATGAAGTTCAGCTCTGTCTGCAACAGTACAATTTCTTAAAATACGTGGAAATTGTATTTTTAAAAAGGACAAAATCTCTAAGAGACTAAGTTAAATTCTAATGGGTTCTATATTAGTGAACAATAGACTCCAATGGAATGTGTACTTCCAGGAGGATCTGTTGCTTAGGTGAATGTCCTATAGCTTTGTATCTTAGTGCTAAGGGTAAGATCCTCCTCCAGTGACCCTAACAAGAACTTTATGATTCACTTTAGAAAGGCCAAAAGATTCACATTAAGAAAAATAGTACTGTGGCAACAAACTCTACTCTTCTCTGCAGAAAATACAGTAGCATGTTTCACTGGGAAATACCTTCACTGGGGAAAAAAAATTGGGCTATTTTCCCAAATTTTCCATAGCTAGATGCATGTAAAGATACTCTGCATCTGAAAACATGTTAGGCATTATTACACAGACACTTTCCCATCCAGTTCAGTGAGAATCCATTGACAATCACTGTTGCAAAGAAAACTGAGCTTAATACAAAAGGGACCAGAGGGCAGCCTTTGTTTTAGATAAATGGCTGTCAGTTGCATGGATCAACTGGTTGTGTGAATGTTTGTTCTCAAACAGTTAATCAAAACTTCAGCAAAAGACTGCGATTGTCTTCCTGAGTTGTCAGACCAGCACAGGGGAGTGTGTATGCATGGCTCAACCCAACACAGTACTAAAGCCGAGCAATTAACAAAGAGAAGTTTGAAGAGAGAAAGGCTTAAGATAGCCCAGTGTTGTGTCCGTGAGACTATCAAAACAGACTGGTAATGAGAATCATGTTTGTACTGTGATTCATCTGTATGGTCAATTGCTATATTCTACTAAGTGTAATTTGTGTTGTGATTTCAGTGTGTTGCTGTATCACTCTGCTAAATCAAAATCCTGCATAAGGTCAAATACCCTCAAATAAGTAAATCCAGTATTTAACATTAAACCCTCCATGTGTGGCATAACAGAAGAACCTGGTCATAGAATATTGAACTCTGACAAAAATGCATCACAATTCCAGATTCACACTTTCCCTACCCAAGGCCTGATCCTAAATTCACTGAAGCAAAGAGGTCTGTTCATTAACAGCTTTCCTATTAAATGCCAGCTCATGTTTTCCAATGGTCTGCATTTCTGAAAAAACAGGTCTGTTTTCCATCATGCCATAGTTGTATTCTCACTTTTATTTCTTTTTTTTAAAAAATGTATAGTAATCCAGAAAGTGTCATACAATGCCTATGAAAATATTTTCTATTTTTTCCCCCTGAAATGCTCTGTTTTAAGAATTTAAAACCTTCACAGGTGTTTAACATCTTTGCTCAGAATATTCAGGATAGCCACATACATAAAAAATAAATAAAACTAAGCATGTTAAACTGATGGTGATATATACGGTAACATAAATTTCAAAACCAAGATAAGCTTTAAATTTAGAGTCCCAATTAATATGTACTGTTGGTTAATGAATATCTCCACATATTGCTACAAAAGGAGGCAAGGCAGGAGATACTGCTTAGGATACATCACTGTTTACAAATGTTGTATGAATTCCATGTATTAAACAATGCATTCAAGTCTTCCTGTTCATGATCAGATTCAAGTGGTTATGCGTTCATAATTCAAAATGATTTGTTGAGTGCAGTCAAAGATAACTCTTTATCAGTCCATGAGCAGTTGCTGTGGGTATTTAAATTCAAATTGTTTCAAATGGGTTCCTATATCACATGGTATATTGTTATTGCCTAATTGGCTTGCCTCTCTCCTATCTATAAGACTGAAACATGCATATTACATTACAGTTGGAAGCAGATTTCCCAAAGTAAATGGGTAAATTTACAAATACCAAACTTGCCTGTTATGAGTACTCTGTAATATAGCCTCTGGAACTGCTGTTCCCAAGTTTCCCAGCAGTAGGTTTTTCACTGCAATATTTGTGATACAAACAAAACAGCATCAGTCACATGAATTGTATTTCCAAAGTACACTCTGAAAATTCACGTTGCCCAGCCTGCTTGGATTTACATGCTTTAGATTATTAAAAAAACTAATCATTTAATCGATAAACATTCACCTGTGCTACAAATCTGTTAATACTTGAAATACTCAGCAGCTCTTCTATAACATTGCCCACAAATTTGTATGCAAATGAGAGTAACAACAGATCAAGTCTGTAGATACACAGCAAAACTTCAGGCAAGGTCCTTCTTGAATGCAAGAGGAAACTTCCCACAGACGATCTCCGAATTGGCAGAGGTTCTGCCAGATAAGGTCTGACAAGCCAAGGGCAAGGAAAGGTTCTAGCACCAAATGACTTCACAGAGTAGCCCAGCCAGCAGCTCTTTCCTGTCTGCAATACCGAAATCTGCCGCTTGGAAGTAAAATTAAAAACTTAAGGCAGCCAGCAACACCTTAAAGATACTGCTTTTCCTTGGCCTGACACTCTGCTCAGTAGGGCCTTATACTGGAGAAAGGAAGTTTTGTGTTCAAAAGTGTCTTTTAAGTGTTCATTCAGTCTGGGACATTAAAAACATTTAGGCAAGTGTATCACCAAGAAGTGGCAGGCCAGGTGAGGCTACCCACCTGGCGCAGTTCTGGGGCTTGGTGACTTCAATAAGGTAGAAAGGACGTGATCTTCACTTCTCTTCCTATACCCTGAACCCCAGCACCCTCAGGGCTACTAATCAACACCATTGCTGTCACCTAACCAGATGATATGTATGGGGCAGCAGGACCAGTGCTGTCAGAAGAAAGAGACAGCAAGCCAAACAGTTTGTCCCTGGGTGCAAAACTACTTTTCATAGCTTGTTAGGCACATAATCCCCCTGAAACTAGTAGGACGTAAAGACACTTTGGAGCTAGCAGCAGCTGAGCTTCAGTACAAAAGATGGCACTGACATGTCAACATAGAGCTCTGTGAGGGCTAAAATTTGCCTTGAAATTACCAAACTACCAAATTACCATGGGTAAACTTGCCAAGGCTGGACCATATCTAGTATCCAGAATCACACACAGATCCCTTTTCATAGTACATGTCTTTACCTCCACATTACAAAGCAGTTATTGTCCTAGTGAATACTAAGGAAAAAATCAGTACAACCATCTGCCATGCTCTCAAAAAATTCCAACATTTCTCCCTGGTACTGTCTTATCCAACATCTCTCTCACACAGTGCTTTCTCACAGTCTCCTCCTAAAATGAAATGCTTCCTATTTCACTGCATTCAGGTTATCCTGAACCCAAGAGGGTTCATAAAAGGAGTACCACAGCAGTCCGTCCTCCAGGTGAATGTGGCAAACCAAATGAACAAGTGAAACTCTCAAACCCCTCTTCTCAAGCACATCTAAATAGCTTTTCCTTGTATGAACTACCTGAATAACCCGGGAAAGCCTTAGATAGAGTTATATCTAATTATTGTGAACTTGTATCACATAAAGCAGACATATTTCTCCTCATAGCAGACATTTATTTCTTTCCCCCATCAGATCCTGTGGTTCCTCAAGAGTTTTCCCATATTAACCTAAAACCCCTGCTCCTAATCCCTTCCTTGTGGTCTGCGCCAGAAGAAAAACACAGGAGGCTCTGAGGGGACTCTTCTTTGAGGTGGCCTCCATTTAGGCCAAAATTTAGCCCAGCTTGCTCTATGCCAGTCTCTCACATAGTGTGATCAGAGAACTCTGCCTTCTGGCAATGTCGGATGGCTTTGGGAGACTGCAGATGTTCCCCCATCACAAAAGAGATCAGCCTTCAAAATGCTCTGGTCACTCATCCTCTTAGGACTTCCTCACAAGTACTCACCAGGCATCACAGAAAGATGGATTAATCTTTCACCAAAGAAACTACAGATTACCAGAATCGAGGATTCTGGGCATTTGACTTCTCAGTCATCATGGCAGCTTATCAAACTGCACCTAAAATTGAGTAACTGGTGGCAATACCCATGATCAGTTTGCCAATAGGTTGCAGTGGCATTTACAGCTGCATAACACTGTCCAAGGAAGAGACCTAACTCTTTACATTCCAAAGAAGAAAGACTAGTACCCCCCAGGGGGAATGCAAATACAAGTTCAAAAACAACTGTTCAGGTAAATGGTTTTAATAGACATAATTTGTAAGTTTAGTTTTGCAGCTTACTGATCTATTCTGCAGTATCTTGGACTAATGAGAGGCAAAAATACAGGTTAGGCAGGTGACGAAGAGGTGATTGGGTACAATCAACATGGCTTCACCAAGGGCAAATCATGCCTGACAAACCTGGTGGCCTTCTATGAGAAGGTCACTACATCAATAGACAAGGGGAGAGCAACTGGTGTCATTTACCTGGAACTGAGCAAAGCCTTTGACACTGTCCTGCACAACATCCCAGTCTCCAAGCTGATAAAATATGGGTTTGATTGATGGACAATTCAGTGGATAAAGAACTGGCTTGACAGTTGCACCCGAAGAGGGGTTGTCAATGTGTACATGTCCAAGTGGAGGCCAATGACAAGTGGAGTCCCTCAAGGATCAGTACTGGGACCGGTCTTGTTAAACATCTTCGTCAGCGACATGGACAGTGGCATAGAGCATACCCTCAGCCGGTTTGCCAACAAAGCCAAGCTGTATGGGGCGGCTGACACGCTGGAGGGAAGGGAAGTCATCCAGAGGGACCTGGACAGGCGGGAGAGGTGGGCTCATGCCAAACTCATGAAGTTCAACAAGAAAAGTGCAAGGTTCTCCATCTGGGTAGGGGCAATCCCAAGCACCGATATAGGCTGGGCAGTGACTGGCTTGAGATCAGCCCTGAAGAAAAGGACTTGGGGATGCTGGTGGACGAGAGGCTAAACATGAGCCATCAGTGTGCACTTGCAGCCCAGAAATCCAATCATATCCTGGGCTGCATCAAGAGAAGCGTGGCCAGCAGGTTGAGGGTGGTGATTCTGTCCCTCTACTCTGCTCTCGTGAGACCCCATCTGGAGTACTGCATCCAATTCTGGAGCATCTGCTACAAGAAAGATACAGATGTGCTGGAACGTGTCCAGAGAACGGACACAATGACCAGAGGGCTGGAGCACCTCTCCTATGAAGACAGACTGAGAGAGATGGGGTTGTTCAGTGTGGAGAAAAGAAGGCTCCAACGACACCTTATTGTAGCCTACCAGTATCTTAAGGGGGCCTACAAGAAAGCTGGTGAGGGACTTTTTAGGATGTCAGGTAATGGCAGGACTAGGGGGAATGGATTAAAACTAGAGATGTGTCACTTCAGAATGGGTGCTAGGAAGAAGTTCTTCACCATGAGGGTGGTGAGACACTGGAACAGGTTGCCCAGAGAGGTGGTGGAAGACCCATCCCTGGAAGTTTTTAAGGGCAGGCTGGATGGGGCTCTGAGCAACCTGATCTAGTGGGAGGTGTCCCTGCCTATGGCAGGGAGGTTGTAACTAGATGATCTTTAAGGTCCCTTTCCAACCTTGACAATTCTATAATTGTGCTAGCACCTTCTACACCTTGTGCATAAATCAAAAAACATTGTCAAGCAGCTAAATTATATGTATGTGAAGTTTTACTCTTTGGCCCTGCAAGACTAAAAAATGATAGAGTAGAAAACCACTGCAATGCATTTTGTCTTTGGAAAACAATGTCTCTGTTACTCAGAGTAGCCAAAGACAAGTTAAAATGCAATAATCTGAGATCAATAATTGTCTCTTCCAGTAGAAAATGTTGACAATAACACCTTTCAATAGTATTTAAGTAAACAGCATAAATAACTAATCACAGAGTATCAAGTGAAGTGCTTTTTTAGTTGAACTATATCTCCTTCTTGGAAAAAATCTGTGGAAAAGAAAGCACCTGAAAACAAGTTAATTTCCTGAAAAAAAACTTATTTGAACATGACAAATAGCTAACAAAATTGCCCAGCTTCAGAATCCAGACTTAACAGAGTTGTAAGTGAATTAGACTGATAAACAGAATTTGTCAGAGTTCTGCTAATGTTTTTGCAAATCTGGAGAAATATTTGTCCTAGCTCTTATTAGTTGCATTGTTTGTTACCTGAATGCTGAATTCACAAACCACTGAATGCTCTGAATTTTGGCAAAAATTATTATATGTATGAAAGGTAATATGAGAAGCACAGTATAATATCAGGTATAGTATCAGTATCAGAAGCACGTTTCCATGTGCATATTGTGCTACAAACCACCTATGATGAATAGCAAACACTGAGCTTTTGAATCAACTTAAAAACAACAGTCTGGGAGTATATTACCACACAAGAAACATTTTTCAATAAGTGCTTTTTAAAAATAAAATATCATGAACGACTGAAGAAAACAGAAAATTATTACTAAACAAATACAACAGCCTAACAAAAGCTTCTGATATATTTCTGTTATTTATCTTTGAATGTATCTCCTTTTCAAACAGTCTAAGTACCAGTGCCCTGTATTCCCAAGTATCAAGCTGGCTGATTAGGAAATTATCTTTAATTAAGTGTCTGTAGCAAGGCTGTCTGTCCTACTAGGCTAACAGGATTAAGTTATGCCAGTTTCTGTAGACAGCAGAATGCAAGGAATAGATGTAGCTAACTTTACACCTGTGTGAATGTATTTAGGAGAAAATGGACATATATCAAACCAGCCATACACGGAGGTGAACTGGCTGTGAACACTCATCCTCAAAGTCACCTTGAGGAGAGAAAAACAGGAATGATGGTGATTAAGAAAGCAAGCCTGGAGGCAGCAGATGTGTAGGTGGAAAAATAGAGATTAAACGAACCAACCAGATATAAGAGCTTCAACGAACCAATCAGAAATAGCGGAGTTTGAACGATCCAATCAGAGGTGAAGCTGAGTCGCATGCTTGCCTCATGCAGAGGCAATTGGCCAATTGGCTGGTGCATGAACGCGTGCAGGGACAGTTGAATTGTATATAAGGGACAGTAGTAAATCAATAAAGTGGGCTTCTGTATGATTCACATTGGATCGTGTGGAGTCCAGTTTCTCTCCTCATACACCTGATCAGCTCCTACTCCCAGATGACACTATGTCACCCAGTACAACAATGGGATCAAATGGAAGTCGCTTGTTACAGCTCTATACAAGGCATAAAGCTCACATGTCAGCTCAGGAGGATTTAACCAATTTGCTACATAACCTAACTATATGTGCTCAGTTATTTATTGTTTCTTTCAAAATCTTGGTATAAACACATTGCAAAAATGATGAGTATTAGAGTATCAAACACCCTAGAGGGTTATGAGGGGCTACGTTGGAGACAGTGGAAATACCAAGATAAGTTACAATTCATTCACTTTCTAAGGATATACCCATAGGCATGAATGGAGAGGCTGAGTTGTGAATGACATTACAATGAAAGCCAACAAATGAAAGGGCAGTTACCCAACATTATGTTATTATTAAACTATTACATTGACATTTAACATTTATATTTGAACCCTTTGGCTCTGCCTGTTCCAAAGGAAATGGCAAAACTCCTCACACACCCTACCCGCCTCCTGGTTTTGTGCCATAACAGGATCTTAGGGCAACCTATCCTTGTTTCAACTCAAAAGCAGCCTGACCCTAAAGAAGGAGCTGTGATGCAACCTGACAGGTTTCCCAGCATGACTGTGCCTCTACAAGCTCTGACACAGAGAGCTCTACAACTTTTCTCAGTGTAGACCTAGAGACCTGAATGAGGCAGGAACCTCACGAGGCAGGTCCTAGTTCTCATCACTTTCTACCAAGCAATTCCACTTGCCTTGCCTGCCACTGTGACATACCTAGCTGGGTGTTACACAGAAATTCTTTGAAATATGCATGCATACACACAAAAGTTCCAGGGAAGGAGAAAGACCTTGAATGAAATCTATGTGTTTTATCCATGGAAAAGAACTATGCAATTTCCCAATGCACTTGGGCCTCTCAGTGGCAGCTCTGGAGCCCATATCCTTGCAAGAATTTTCAAGTGACATAATAAATACCCAACAGGAGTTCAGAAATGACATGTTGGGACAACCAAATAGCTGAATGCTAATAATCGCCCTCCCCACCCCCCTACTGGCAGATGAGTATTTCAACAGAAACCCCTGGGGATGTGTCAGAGGTTGATCAAGGAAAGTGTGCTAATCATATCATTTTGATGTACAGCTTTGAAGGTATCTAGGTCACCATTTTCCTAATCAATGTAATATGATCTTCAGCCCAAAATGCATATTCCTGTTCTACTGGCTTGGGGACCAATAATTCCTTTGAGGCCTCTGAGGAGGCAATAAAAGAACTTGCAGGTCATATACCAAAATACCCGTAAGCCCTCGGCTTTAGGAGTAATTGAAAACAGAAACGAAATTGAATTCCTCTTACACAGGCCACCATGTGTTCCTGGATATATTAGGATAGGTCTTGATGGTTTAATTGACAAAACACTGTTGACACTACTTCTGTCTTCCCAATGACTGCCAGAGCTATTAGGAGTTAAGGTCAAACAGCTGACACTTGTAACAGCTGAGCATCAGCTGGATGCTTTTAAAAACCCAGGACTGCACACACAAAATAAATTAGCAAATGTAATTAACTTGTTGTCACAAGTTATTGATGCACAGGGTCAGACTTCACCACGATATGATTATTCAAGTGTACTTTGCTCTCTTCTCCTTCCACAGCTTGGCTGAGTGCTTCACAAAATCACACCACTGCAGTGTAAGAAACTGATTAAGCCCAATCCCTTGCAAATATCTGAAATTTCCTATCTTTCTGCAATAGATGAAATAGTGTTAAAGCCACCAATTTCATGTTTCTGTCTGTATATGTAAGCTACCTTTTTCTTTTTTCTCCTCTAGTTGCTTATTATGCTTAGACTGTATTTGTAAGGCGACTTGAAAGTGGTCCTACTGAATTACTGTGACCTCCATTGGAAGAGTGTGTTACAGTTAGGCCACTAGAGTTGAGAAACATCAGTTTACAGCTCTTCCTCCCATTTTGTCAGAAGGCTTGTCTCAAACTCTGCAGATGAGAAGGGCATAACTTGGTTTGTTCATAATCCTAAAGATGAGAATTACAGAAAATGCTTTGATACTCAACAAGAAAGAAAACAATATTACCATGTAACACAGTGTCAAAGCAGCAAACAGCAGCTGATGATTATAGTTATGTATCTGTATTGTTTCTCCCTAAGTGCATTGTGCCCTTAAATGATTGATACAAATGATTTTAAATGACTCTAACAAATATCTGATTATTCATTTTATTTCAAAGATCCTCCCAAAAAAAGGCAGAAAATGTAGGGAAAAGAATAGAAAAGGGTAGAAAAATAGGGTACTAATGTTGCTTACTTTGAGAGATAACCCTCAGTCTGTAAGCCACAGAAATCACTAAATGTACATTTCTAAAGATCAGCATTTCTGTCAATGAATACACCAGAAAAGCTTTTACTGGAAATACACAGGGGGGAAAATGGGGCAGGGGAGTGGAAGGTGTGTATCAGGACCAAAGGTAATTTCTTTTAACTTGCTTTCCCACAAATGCCAATAAAGCTGTGGAGGGTTTTTTTATCCCCCCTCCAGGTCATCTGTGGCCTTATACTATCAAAGTACAAATATGTGTGTATCCTTCTACCATGGAAGACCAATAGGAACCCCAAAAATGCTTAACAGATATACTTATTTTAATATATCAAACTGTGTGCCAGCAGAAGATACTGGGTAAACATGACACTGAAAGCTGTGATAGGGAATTGATGTATATCATCTCATAGATGGTAGTATGATAAAATAAATAATTATTATTTTATAATCATAATATGTATTGTACTTATTTCTCTTATATTAGTAACATGATACTGCCAAAGTTATTGCCATGGAGCAAGATCCACTGCGCTGCTTACCTCACACAACAGAAAACAAAAACATCTGCTACTTCACTGAGCTAACAATTAAAATGTAACACAAGAAACGACTGGCAGATGAAAATAGGTTTGTTAAGAATATTAGTCAACTTGATTAGAAAAGGCTTTCAAAGTGTCTCCTGGTTCTCTCAGTGGAAAAGTACAATGCCTCTCTTCCCCTGGCAACATTAACATTCAATTCACATAATGCATGAGAGAGTACCTGTGACCAAATATTGTATTTCTTTCAATTGCATGCAAACATGATCATTAAATTATGCAGGGTTCACTCTGATATGACTGATCAAAATCGGCTAAGATACTTTCATTATAGAGTTTCATTTGTAGTCATTCAGATAAAGAAGAAAACATAAAGCATTATTTTTCTTAGTTTTGCTCTTAAGGCACCCATATATACAGAAATTGAGAATTTGTTAAATTAGAAACGGCAAGATTTTTTGAAAGAGAAGAAACAAGAAAACATTGCTAGCATCCAACCATTAATGAGAGTTTAGGTATTTCCACTAAGCTATTCAAATTATTTGATTTACTGAATGCAAGATGAAAGCTGATGTGCAACAGTGGACATTTTGGAGAAATCTTAGTATTATTGGAAACATGACAGCCAGGGTTAGGTCTCAAAACCTCATGATATTTTGAAAACTTTATATGCATTAAGGGTGGAATCAAATCCTTACCTGTGGACACAGAGAACAGCCAACAGAGGCAGCAGTTTGCACAGCAGTCTTCAGTTTCTGCCAGAACAATTTTGTCGTTGTTTCATCCTGCCTAAGTCCCTTGCAACTACTGGTTTTCAATGCACTTGTTTACCTTACTGACAGAGGTTTTATAATCTTTCTCAAGTGACTTTTGTTCTACAGCTATCTGATATTTATCCTTCAGTACATATTAATGCTAGCATCATAAATGGAAGTCTTCATTATGGGCAACATAGACACAGTCCTAACATTTCAAAAACACAAACTCCGCTTTCTAGCTGCATAAAAGCAAGAACTTGTAATAGGCAAAATCATTTGAATAGAAAAAATAATGTAAAAAGTTGAATATATTAACAAGCGAGAGATCTGCTTTCATACTTAATCTAAAAGCCACTAATGACTATTATTCTGCAATTAGTCTGCAGTGTTTAGAGTTCAGGATGTCATTGATACAATTAAGATACAGAGCCTCTCAAAGTACCCCTGATACCTCAGGTATCTTGAAATATGTATGAAATGTCTTTAAATATTTAAAGCCTAAAAAATAGCTTGCCTGAATGACCATCATATAAACGGAACATTCCATTTCAGAGGAAGAAAAAAAGCTACTACATGTGATAAAACCATCAGCACCACAGTAAGAATCAAAGAGAAACAACTCATCTAATGTTACAAACTGGAAAAGTACTCCTGTCTGAAGGATGTGAGAGTCTTTCCCATTTGTCTTATCAGATAGCCATGAAAGCCTCATGAAAAT
>VXBO01009845.1:84991-95887 GCA_013400135.1 Rhinoptilus africanus | reverse complement strand
CATTACAGATGAGGTGAAGTGAAAGCAGCAGTAGCATCTGCTCCCTTCCACCTCACCTTCCTTCTTCCCCTGACAGGCTGGTGTCCTCTGTCCCGTTTAAGACTCTGATAGGTATTTCAGTGTCTGCTTGGCAAAGCATTGGTAGCAGGTAGAGCCAGACTTCCATAAGTTGTTGCTTCTGCTCTTCTTTTTTCATGGTATTGGAAAAATGACTTCTTCATGGGCCAGTTTTTCTGAGATGCTGTTGTGATTTAACCCCAGCTGACAACCAGGACCATGCAGCTGCTTTCTAACTCCCCTAGTCTGGGATGCAGGAGAGAATCAGAAGAGTAAAAGTAAGACAACTCATGAGTTGAGATAAAGACAGTTTAATAAGTAAAGCAACAGCCATTGCACACAAGCAAAGCAACACAAGGAATTCATTCACCACTTCCCATGGGCAGGCAGGTGTTCAGCCATCTCCAGGAAGGCAGGTCTCCATGACACTAACGGTTACTTGGGAAGACAAATGCCATAACTCAGAAAGTCTTCTCCTTCCTTCCTTCTTCCTCCAGCCTTATATAGTGAGCATGACGTCATATGGTGTGGAATATCCCCCTGGTCAGTTGGGGTCAGCTGTCCTGGCTGTGTCCCCTCCCAACTTCTCGTGCCCTCCCAGCCCGCTCGCTGGTGGGGCAGTGTGAGGAGCAGAAAAGGCCTTGAGAGCTTAGCAACAACCAACAACACCAGTGCGCTACCAAAAGTATTTCTCATCTCACATCCGAAACCATACCAGCTACTAGTAAAAATTTAAACTCAATGCCACCTGAAACCATGAGAGATGCAAGAAAGCGTGTTTTGTGGTGAAAACAGGCATTCCACAGTTTCATTTACTTGATATCTGTTAGTCATAGGAAAATAGCTTCGCCTTTATCATAATTATGTAATTCTCTCTACTTCTACAAACACCTGTATTTGTTACGAGTGAGGTAGAATTTACACAGCCACACAGGGAAGTTAGGAAGCGTGGTGGCATCAGCTCAGACGTGGTTAGTACGCATAAATAACAGGTTTGCACTCAGGACTTCCCAATTCCAATCACACGCAAACAGAATCTGCACCAGAAGTCAGGGAGCACCTGCTCTCCAGTTTCTTCAGCCCACTAAAGAAAACTGCTGCTTTGCCACACCAGAAATTGCCATCTCTGTATTCAGTGTTTGGTTTGATACTAGTCGCTCTCCTGACTTTCTTCCTTTTGTCCATGCTAAGTGTAACAGTATCGGGTATGTCTCAAGTTCCTTTATGGCTCATTCAGAAACCACATGTTCTTCACAGTGAGTTAGACTGTGAGAAGAAACAATGTTTCTGTGCTAAAGTGACTTTGAAATGTCTTAGGTTTTTCTGCGGCATTCTCCGTGTGAGCCATGTGAATGTGGCAGTTGAGGATGAGTGCTGCTGCACGGATCTGAAGTTACTTTGCCTGGAGTTAATTTGTGAAATGCATTCATTGAAGCACTTGGACACTCTCCAGATGTTCTTTTGCATAAGCAGCAGACTAACATCTGCACTTTGTCCACAGGCACAGAGTTCTACTAAACCTCTTCAGGTTTGAGAATCTCTGCAGCTCCCACCCCCGACTATCTTTGTTGTATAAGTAAGGGAGGAAGGGCCACCAGATTACAAGCGTGTGCGTCTCTCTCAAAAGGTGGCAAAAGATATTTCACCTTGCGTGGGGAAAGGTGCAAGAAGGCTGGGTGAATAAGGGGCTCTTTGCTCTTGGGTATGAAAGCCTATGGAATCCCTGGAACTCCTGTGTACTCAGAAGCTGAAATGTGCTGCTTTGTTACATCTTTATTTAAAGGAATTAAACATCTTGTGTTCACCAGGTGCTAAATGTGACTTAAGTATGAAAATTTTAAGAACTGTTCTTCCACCAAGTGGATTGGTAGAATTGCGAGAAGTAGCCATATAAAGATTCTGACATTGTGCTGCTGTGGTGGCTGTGGAGGTGAGACATTCCTGCAGTATTTGCTTTGAGGGAGCTGGTTCCCTGCTGAATCTGTAGGACAGAGAGATACACTTACCCACTTGGACTGTTTTTTCATGTGTATAAATAAGGCAGTAGTCCATATACTTACCCCTACCGTTAGCCTGTCAGCTAAAACCAGGTAAACCTGTTGTCGAGACAGTTAGTGTTGGAGTTGGTTTTGTAGTCCCTGAAAAGTGCTGCTTAGTTCATGTTTGTATACTGAACTGACTGTGTGTAGTATTTACTGAGAGGCGCGGTATGCTTAGTCTCACATCATATCTTTTGCAGACTAGTCCTTTTGCCATGGAAGCCGAAGAAATGATGGAATGTATCCAGGAATTCCCTGAACACTATAAAGTTATTTTGGATAGACTGAATGAACAACGTGAGCAGGACCAGTTTACGGATATCACTCTGATTGTTGATGGTATGCACAGGCCTGAGAACCAGTTGGTATAAAGAGAATTCTGAAAGCTGTGCTGGGAAGCTGTTGGGTTTATCACAGGTCAGCTGTCAGATTGGGCTGCTAACAAATTCTTGGTTCTGTACTGGAGTTGCTTGCAGAGTTTCGTTTAAAATCTCGGGGTGAACAGTGTCTCCAGCAGTGATTTTTCCAAACAAGGGGCTAAATATTTTCAGATAGAAGACCACTTTGAAACTGCTGTGCTATATTTAACGTGTTGTTTAAAGATTTCCAAAACGTGGTTAAAATATTTTTCCCTAGTTTGAGCTCACTGTTTGCATGCAGAGAACTTGTGCAATATTGTGGTTTGAAAAAAACAAACAAAAAATCCAAACCAACAGCTTGAAATAAAATTTACTTCTTGCTTCTCTGGTATCTGGCTATTTTAATATATTGTTAAAACAGTGTAGAAGCACTCACATTTCTTTTTCTTTTTATATGTGCTCTAAAGACATAAATATTAGTTTAAAAGGATGATGGAGATTGCTTATTATTTCCTTAGAAAAGGTAGTGTCTGATAGATCACCTCAGATTGCTTCTGATCCCAGCCATGTCTTAGAACAGATGAGGATTTCAGGGAAGGTTGGCAGCGTCCACTAGGACACAGATTTAGCTAAAGGAGTACCACCTGATCTTTGAAAGGATAGCAAGAACTCACTTGAAGGAAGAGTATCCCAGATTAGAAAAAAGTAAGCAAATAAAGAAAAAATTACTCTTCAGGGATTACTGTAGCTTGACTGACAGCGCTTGCACAAAACTTACCCTGCGTGTTAGCTCCTACTCTGGTATTGCCAAATCCACGTGTTGAGCTCAGAGCTGGTTTTGTGTGCAGCTGTGTAGTTCTCATCCATGTTGCGTCTCCTATCTCTGTCCCATGGAGCCTTATGAATGTTTATGCCTGCGCCAAGGGAGGAGGCAACACAGTGGTGGGGAAGGAATACACAGTTCTTTATGGAAAACAGGAAGAACAGAGCAGAACCATCTCTGTTCTGCAGCCGTGTTTATGCTGGCAGAAGCGGTGATAAAATACATCAGCCTGTAACAACAACAAAAAACACGGAGAACCAGGATAAAACCTGAAAGCTGAGCCTACGACATACAGGAAAGTGTTTGTATAGGATTTTCCCATAACTTAAATATCTAAAAAGAGAAACACTGGAGTAAGTTGATTGCATTGCTGATTGATTTGCAGAGCTTCAGCAAGGTCAGTGATGTCCGCAAGGGTCTGCATGAGATGGGACAGGCTAGCTGCGGTAGTATCCCATGTTACAAAGAGACATACTAAGTGACTGTGTGCTGCTGGAATAGATTTGTAGACTTTTCTGCATCTGCACTTATTCTGTGCTAGGAGTGAGGAAGGTGTTGTCCTAAACCAAAATTTTTTTCTCGCCTTGTAGGTCACCATTTCAAAGCTCATAAGGCTGTTCTTGCTGCCTGTAGCCAGTTCTTCTACAAATTCTTCCAAGATTTCACTCAGGAGCCCCTGGTGGAGATTGAAGGTAATATGATTTGTGCAAATAAAAACCTTCAGAGTTGTGTGCCCAAACTGGAAAGGAATGTAGTATCCTTGGTATGGCCTTACATACATGCTTGGTCATATCAATTAGCTTTCTAGATCTCAGCTCTTGAGTTGTTCCGAGGCAGCTACCACCAGTAGCTTCTGAAGCCTTGAGTTAAGTCTTTTTGGAAGGAAAAGTGTGAGGTTATGTGGGTGGGGTTTTCCTCTGTTTTTTCTTTTTTTTTTTTTTTTTTTTCTTTCCCCCCAGTACGTGGCTAATGGAGGTCAGGCAGACTCTATGTGTTTCTAGAACTAACAGTATGACATATAATCTTTTCCCTGACAGCAGCCGTTCTGGTCAGAGGAGAAGGCTGCCAGTGATGGCCAATGGCAGATGCCTTGGCTGGGATGCAAGAACAGGGTGGACATGGAGCAATACTTGCCTGGTAGGCAGGGAGCAAATTCCTGGAGCCGTATGTTCAGCTTCCAGTAACATGCTGCTCAGAGGTCTCTTGAGAGAGATTGTGTTTAAATCTATACCTTTTTTATTTTTCAAACAGCTTTTTGTCTTTCTTATCCTTTCTTTTGTCTTTGCTGTGGCATAATTCTGTAGTTCCAGATTCACGAGTTTCTGTAGTAGACTTTTTGTTCCAGCGTGAGCCTTTTAAGGGTGTCATCTCCATGAAACTGGCAGCTATAGTATTGTGAGCAAAACAGTGAGCAAGTATGCAGTATTCATCAGACAGATGAGACTGAGGAATTCCTAAAAGAAACTGTTGTTTTTCTTGCCTGTATACAGGTGTAAGTAACATGGCATTTCGTCGCCTAATTGAGTTCACCTATACAGCAAAACTAATGGTCCAAGGTGAGGAAGAAGCAAATGACGTTTGGAAAGCAGCTGAGTATCTACAGATGTTAGAAGCAATCAAAGCACTTGAAATCAGGTAAGCGCATGAGCCTCTTTTTCTTCCCAACACTGAAACATGGAGTTACAAGAATCCTTTTGCAAGAGTTGGCTGCCAGTATTTTGCAGTGCTCTTCCTTATCCTGCAACCTGCTAATTTTGTGTGGGACCATATACTCTTCCACTATAAGATATGGGTCAGAATTATAGAGGCTAAAAAATTAATGTCACGTTCTTTGGGCTGGAACTTTATGACAAGTGACATGGCTGGTAAAAGTTGCAGACGTCGTAGGGCTTTGTGGGAACTAATACCAAGCCTCTGTGCTGTCTGACTGCCCACACTGTATTGAGAGCTGGGTGTACAGTGATGATGTGCCTCAGGGAATCAGGCCATGTTAACAAGCTTGTGCTGGTGTTTTGTTTTCATGCAGCTTCCTGCTATTCCTGAGAGAATAAGCAGTGATCTTAAAACTTCTTGCTGCAAAAGGCAGTGCTAGGTTAACGGTTGGGCTTGATGATCTTAAAGGTTGCTTCCAAGCATAATGATTCTATGATTCTGTAAAATTAACTTCTCAAACTTCTTGAATGAATGTAACTGTTATAATCAGTCTTACACGGGATCAATACTTAATCAAATGTTGTTGTGGCACCATTTATACATTGCCAGGGACTGTGCTACATCGCCAAACTCCAAGCTGAGAAAAACAGGTGCCAGTCCTATCATGCTGGTTTTCTTCCCCTTCCTTTCCTTTCACTTTCACAGAGTGCTCTCACGTTCTCATCCCTTCTGCATGCTACACTGTTCTGCTGGCATGAGGCAGAGGGAGGGGCAATAAATGCTCCAAGCATTACAGTTATTCATGCTTTCTGCTCTAGACCTACTGAAAGGTCTTTGCATTCAGACTAAGGAAAGACTGTTGCTTCCTTTTTATGTCCCCATGGACACATTAGTCAAGGAGAGTGGCGCTGGCACCAAGTTCCTCTAATAGCCAGCTAACATTTTGTTTAAAAAACCCTCCGTGATATGATACACTGGAAACTTGGTTTTCAACATCAGCATTTATTTCTTTTTTATTTATTCTGTGCTTATTCTGTGTCAACAGAGATGAATAAGTATGTATATTTTTTTCATAGGAAAGATACTGGATTGTGCATTTCTAGTCCTACCCTGCAGCCCTACAAACACCCTTTTTTGACATTATTCAGATTAAGCATGGTACCACCAAAAGATTTTTTTTTTTACTCAGGGAAAAAAGCAGACTTCAGCTGTCTGCTTGAGCAATTTAAAAGAAACTCAAAACTGAAAAAGAGTGTTCTAATCAGCTTCACTTTGAGTCAGTGTACACCAGTAGAGTAGATGAACTAGGGTTCAGATCCATCCATCAAGCTAAACTGTCTATCCTGTAATTATTTCCCACTGTTGTATAATGTTATGGAGTTTGTCGGTTATGCCTCACTAGTAAAAACTAATTTTTGTGTTTCATGGAAACAAATGTTTTGCTTAACGAAAACACATGCAAACCAGACTATTCTTAGAGTTATTTCCATTGTTCATATATTTTGAAAATTTTTTGTAGGGGTTTGTTTTGGGGGATTTTTTTGTTGTTGTTAGAAAAACAAACTTGAGTATCCCTGTCTGTTGTTTTCTCCTCCATAGAGAGAGGGGCAGAATTGCAATACAGTGCATCAGTCAGAGCTTTGAAAGGCTTCATGAACTTCAGCTGAATAGAGATGGATATAGAACTAATTATTTGTATAATGCATCAAAGGGTTGTACCTCATATAATCTGGATTAGAAAGAAAACAACCATCTATTATTCTTTCAAATGCAGTTGTATTGTATGTGTATCCCTGTTTAAAGTTTCACGCACTGTGGTCAAGGACAGTAGTCTCCTCTTTGCTGAGCAAATTATTCTTTTAGAACATGATCCTGGAGCTCCTTGAAGTAATGTGCAAACTTCCCAGACATGAGAAAGCCAGTTTAGATGAAACTATAAGTTTAGCTGCTCTGTCTTCCTATGTCTGAAGAGAGTAAGATGCAATTTAATAAGCTGTATCCCACATCAGATCATTAGCAACAAATCTCTGACATGACTTACAGATACTGGGTGAAGCCTTATCTCTCCTATTACTAGAAAATGTGAAAGTGAAAGGGAACAGATTATATGAAAGTATTCATCAGGCTGCAAAGGAAGGTAAAAGCAGAGCCTACTCCTGTCAGTCTGATTTGAGGGGAAGATAGCCACTCATTCTCAAAACTGATAATCAGTAGTAAAACCTCCAGCGTGTAAGTGCTGTGGATGATGTTGAAGGTGTGACTGGAAAGCATTGGCCCACTGAGCTCTGTCTGTGTTTGAGATGGCACGCTATCCCTGACATCTTGGAGAAAAGAGTTTGTGTGCGAATGCTGCAGGGAGAACGGGAACAGAGCTGAGGGTTGTGTTTAAGCCCAGAAAATGAAACTTGAATACTCTTTACACATCCCAGCGGCTTTTATTTTTATCTCAGCTGTTAGCTGTGTGCTTTTCTGAAGTACAAGATGTTATAATAATAACTGTGTGAAGTCACAGCTGTGGTGTTTTCTACCAAGCTGTAAGCGCTGCAAGCAATTGCACACACTCCAGGAGGAATAGCGTAGGAAGGACTTGAATCTTATTTCTGAGTAGGCAGGCCAAAGAACTCCTTCCTTCAGGGAATTTTTCTTTCCAAGTACAGAATTTCACAAGTTTCTTAGATAAACCTATGTCTTCAGGTTAATTGGCCTTTCTTCTTGATAGGTGCTTTGTATCTTTCAAGCAGAGCTGTTTTAAACACTTTAGTAGCCTTATATCAAATGCTCTGCAGCTTTAACCATGCTATTTTATAGCTGTAAGGAGTATAGATTAAGGGCAAATTAGCTTCTGACAGATTATGTGGTCATTTGCCATTCAGCTTCTTTGAGAAACAGCTACGGAATGTTGGATGCAGAAGCTCAGTATTAGGCAGGAATTGTTATGTCAGTGCTTATGGATCTTAACCATATTTATGCAAATGCTTTACAGGAACAAAGAAAATTCATCACCCTTAGAATCAAACCAAGCACAAGAAAAAAATAAACCAAAAAAGAGGAAGATAGCTGAAACCTCTAATGTTATCACAGAAACACTGCCATCTGCAGAATCAGAGCCTGTTGAAATTGAGGTTGAGATTGCTGAAGGGACGATTGAAGTAGAAGATGGCAGCATTGAAACACTTGAAGAAGTAGCTTCTGCAGAGCAATCCATAAAGTACATCCAGACAACGGGTACATCAGATGAATCTGCTTTGGCTCTTTTGGCAGATATCACTAGCAAGTATCGTCAGGGAGAGAGAAAATGCCAGATCCAAGAA
Organism: Rhinoptilus africanus; assembly: GCA_013400135.1. Lineage (NCBI taxonomy): Eukaryota > Metazoa > Chordata > Aves > Charadriiformes > Glareolidae > Rhinoptilus > Rhinoptilus africanus. The sequence continues at coordinate 87,645 of VXBO01009845.1, read as the reverse complement.
GAAGGTGATAGTGCAACTGACCCCTCGTGCAAACAGGTAGAAGGTATTGAAATTGTGGAACTTCAGCTGTCACACGTGAACAATTTATTCCACTGTGAGAAATGTAACCGTTCGTTTAAATTGTTTTACCATTTTAAGGAACACATGAAAACACACTCTACTGAGAGTTACAAGTGTGACATATGCAATAAAAGGTACCTACGAGAAAGTGCTTTGAAACAGCACCTCACCTGTTACCACCTTGATGAAGGTGGTGCCAGCAAGAAGCAAAGACCTGGCAAAAAAATACATATATGCCAGTACTGCGATAAGCAGTTTGACCACTTTGGGCATTTTAAAGAACACCTCCGGAAGCACACAGGTAAGAGCACTGCTGTAGTCCTGTCCTTGTGGCATTGGCTCTAGCATTTTGGTGTTTCTGCATGTTTAGGGGAAATAGAGAATATGCTGAAGAGAACACAAGTCCTGAGTGCTAGAAGTACCTGGCTTCTAGTTACAACTAAAATGCTGGTTTGTCTTTTAGTTTGTTCGTTTGTTTTTTTTACATCAATATAAAATTTTGAGGGATTGAAGTGGTTAAAAATAGGCACGTAAACCCAGAAAGCACTAATGAAGGTTCTCTCTCAAGTCTATTACATCTAAAAGATTATTTCAAAATAAATTTCTTAAGGCATGTTTCCTTCTTCAAAAGTACCAAACTGAGGAGCCACTTTTATTTTCACAAATTCTGCTAGTAAATATATCTGTTGAAATATGATCAGAACTGTGAGCTTCTTGGGGGAATACAGTTCAGAGTGTTTCTTTATGTAACAACTTCTGGGCGAATGCCTGTTACTGCATTAGGCATACAATACTCCCTAACAACTGTCTCTTGTACCATCTTGTTTGGAAAGTTGCACCCTTGCTCTTGACATGTCATCTATGATTTGATTTTTTCTTTGTTAATTAATACAGCGAAACATTTCTCGTGACTATAGTACACTTTTTTCTTTTTTTTTTTTTACTGTGAAATCAGCCTTTTTGAAATCTGGATAGCATCTTCTGAGTACAAGATGACTTTTGCTCCTTCTTTCTTCCTTGTAATATGGGAGGTTAAGATCTCACGGAAGTCTACTCTCCGAACAAATACTGAGCATTATGCAGATAACTGAACATAAAATATATGTGGTCCTGATCTTTCAGATGGTTTTGTTTAGAATGTCTGTCATAAGTCATCAATAAGAATTTAATGGAGGGTAGCAGCCCTATTTCTTTCACAGCTTCTTGTTGTTGATAAAGCCTTTTAATTCTAAGTTCTTTGTATCTGTGTATGGGACTGCTGAGTATTGATATATAACACTGTGTCCAGTCTGTTCTCAAAAGCCCCTTAAAAGTTCCCTTTATAAACAGTCTTTGGCAAATCCTTATTCCATATGAAGCAGGGTGCGTTTCTCCATTATGAGCAATCCAGATTACAGGCTATTTAACAAAAGTATTTTCAGAGAAATGTTTGTGTCAGATTAACAGAGTAACCCAAATATCACAGTATGTTGGTTCCTGCTACAATAAAGGATTTTGGGGACAAAGCAACTTAGTATATCATGGGAGGTACAGAGTACTTTCTAATTGTGTGTTGATACAAGTATAATGCATGGAATCTAATTACTTCTGGTTTAGCATTTTCAAAAGCCTTAAGCCTAAAATCAAAACAGATACTACCATTTAACTCTGTAACGTCTCCTAAGGTAGTGGAAGGTCAGTGGAGAAACTCGCATTCATCAAAAGGCTTTATAAGTTCTGAATTCTGTATAGCACTGGTTGAATGCTAAAATGAAACGAAAAGGCCTGGGACAAAATTTCCTAAGAAATGTTTTATCCTGTTTCTGCTTAGTCACAACACCAGCAATAACATGACAATAGCAACTGGGGCAGAAATAGACACCTTGTCAGTGCTGGTAATGATGTGATGTAGGTATTTGATATTACCAATGGCTTTGGTATCAATAAAAGAAAGGAAGGAGATACATGGAGTTTCTCACTCCTGCATGCAGTGCTTTAGGAAGCTTCTGAGTCTCTGAAAAAAAACCTCAGAAATGTCTTGCATGGTTGAGCAGGGAGCTTCCGAACAAGCTCAGGTGGAAGAAGAAAGTTTACATTAAGTGGAAGAATGGCCTAACCCCTTGGGAAGATTACAAGAATGCTGCCAGAGCGTGCAGGGATGAAACGAGGAAAGCCAAGGCCACCTTGGAACTAAATGTGGCAAGGGATGTCAGGCTCAACAGGAAGGGCTTCTTCAAGTATATTGGAGGCAAAAGGAAGACTAGAGAAGTTGTGGGCCTGCTGTTGAATGAGACAGGAGCCATGGTGACAGAGGATGTGGAGAAGGCAGAGTTACTGAATGCCTTCTTTGTTTCGGTCTTTACTGCCCAGCCTAGCCCTCAAGAGCCCCAGGCCTAGAAGAAAGTAACAGGGAAAGAGGAAGACTTCCCCTGGGTTGAGGAGGATCAAGTGAGGGATCAGTTAGGTCAATTAGACATTCACAAGTCCATGGGCCCTGATGGGATACACCCGAGGGTGCTGAAGGAGCTGGCTGATGTCATTGCTGGGCCGCTCTCCACCATCTTTGAAAGGTCCTGGATAACAGGCGAGGTGCCTGAAGACTGGAGGAAAGCCAA
>VXBO01009845.1:74096-84575 GCA_013400135.1 Rhinoptilus africanus | reverse complement strand
GGCTCCCCAGCTCAAGAGGGACAAGGAATTGCTGGAGAGGGTGCAGCATAGGGCTACAGAGATGATGAGGGGACTGGAACACCTCTCTTATGAAGAAAGGCCGAGGGATTTGGGTCTCTTTAGTCTAGAAAAAAGATGGATGAGGGGGGACCTTATCAATGCCTATAAATACTTGAAGGGTGGGTGTCAGGAGGATGGGGCCAGGCTCTTTTCAGTGGTGCCCAGTGACAGGACAAGAGGTAACGGGCACAAACTTGAGCATAGGAAGTTCCACCTAAACCTGAGAAGGAACTTCTTTCCCTTGAGGGTGGCAGAGCCCTGGCACAGGCTGCCCAGGGAGGTGGTGGAGTCTCCGTCTCTGGAGACATTCAAAACCCGCCTGGACGCGTTCCTGTGCAACCTGCTCTAAGGTGTCCCTGCTCTGGCAGGGGGTTGGACTAGATGATCTCCAGAGGTCCCTTCCAACCCTACGATTCTATGTCTGAAAGTATTAACAAAGTCATCTCCAGAACTTATAAAGAGGGAAGGGTTTGGGTCTGATCTAATTATTATCTTTTTCCCTTTTATGACGATGGATGAGATTTCACTTGCCAATTGGAAGCACCGCACGTGACAGAAATTCTGTAAGGCTGCACTGAAATAATGTATATCTGTTGAGTTCAATAGCTCTAATTTGTCTTACCCAAGAAAAGCAATTTCCTCATACAGAAATAAATCTTAGGATTATGCTACTGCTCTCAGTATGCTGACATTTTGCAAAGCTTATATTCCCTAGCAGAAAGGGACACTGAACAGCTTTGATTCCCTCTGATTTTAGTGGAAGTTTTGACTGATTAGTATTTCTCAGTGTTAGCCATTCTTAATTATTTTTTTTCTTTTTGCTCTGTTTTGGAGAGTGTGTGTGTGCTCACATGAGTGAACGTGGAAGTGAAGGAGTCATGATGTGCTCCAAGCAGCTAAATTAATCTGCCTTTGTCTGAAAGCTCTGTAACTGAAGCAATTTGTATACAAACTTCCTTGTAAAAATTAATCAAGGTCTTTGCCATTATTGGTAAATCTAAAATGTGTTTTACAGGAAGTGTACTTTGAATTGCAAATAACATTTTCCATAGTAGTGAATAAATGGACTCTATTTGCCTACCTTGAATAAATGATCCCAAGAAGTTAATTTGATAAATGCCTGTCTTTGTTGTGTTTGTGGGGAAAAAAAAGTAATAACTAGGTTTACTATTTCCCTCTAATCCCAATCTACATAATGATATGGTAGTTTTATGGTTATGTTTGAATTCCTTGGTATTTGTTACATATTAGGCAAATAAAAGTCACTGTGTTAGTTGTTATGAATTTCTTTGTGTTAAAAATATTTCTTTGGGGCAGTCTCCTTCCTGTGACTGTCAGATTATAAAGGACCAGCACAATATTGCACTATCTCCAGTCAGAATTCCTGTCCCGTGAATTACAACTGGCACGTGAAATCTCATCCATTCTCGTAAAGGGAGAAAAAGATAATCATTAGATCAAGCCAAAACCCTCATTCTTCGTAAAATCTCACTTAGATGAGCCTAAACTCATAGTTGGATGACACACTGGGAGGAGAAGCAAAAGTTATCACTTTTAGCAGAGGAGTTTAGCCCCCAGCTCGCCAATGTGTTTCTCAGAGGAGAGAAGATATCTGGCACACTCTCTGTTTTCCATCGCTGCTGTGGATGGTGCACCCCAGCTCACAGCGCTGACTTGCACTGTGCAAGAAGTCAGGCAATGTCTTTTGGTCTTTGGATATTGCCACCATGATCTTTGAATTGTCACTTTCAGACACTTTGGTAGAGTATGTTGGAGATTACTGGAGAATCTTGAGTAAGGATAGAATAAATGTGTACAAGTATCTAAAGGGTGAGTTTAAGGGGGATGGAGCCAGACTCTTCAGTGGTTGCCAGTAAGTAACAGGATGAGGGGTAACAGGCACAAGCTGGAACACAGGAAGTTCTGATCAAATATGAGAAAGAACTTCTTTACGGTGAGGGTGACAGAGCACTGGAAGAGGCTGCCCAGGGAGGCTGTGGAGTCCCCTTCTCTGGAGACTTTCAAAACCCATCTGGATGCAGCCCTGAGTGATGTGCTCTGGGCAATCCTGCTTTGGCAGGGGAGTTGGACTAAGTGATCTCCAGAGGTCCCTTCCAACTCTGAAATTCTGTGATTCCATGTAATCTGTTCCTGATTGGTGTCTTGCTCCAAATAACAATTTAAATGTGACCAGATCACAGGGCAGGTGAAGGTCTGTGGTGTGGGTTTTGTTCTGTGGTGTCCATTGGTTGCTTGTGCAACATTCACAATTTTTCACCTGCAAGACTGATGGCAGTTCATCATCCCCTGCATTACCTGTGCAACAGTCTCCAAAAACATAGCATGTTGGAACCATTAAGGGGAATATTCTCACCATTTAACATTTTTTCGTAGCTGTTAGGTGTATAAGTGAGAATTATAGGCTACTAGTGTATTTCTTCTGAAAAGATAATTAGGAATTTATAAATATCTTTATTTCTGAAAATACAGATTTATTTGCTTTCCATCTCAATAGTCAATGACTACTGCATTCCTGAAAATGCAGGCTTTCAGACTAGCTAGGATAGATTGTTATTCACTGAAACGTCTCAACGTCTTTTGGAGTTCATTGAGATGTTTGTTTCAGTAGTGATGTTGGTGTCAGCACCTCCACAGATTAATTATCAGACTTTCAGAAGAAACACACTGTTCCGTTTTTGTACTTTAATTTCCTTGAAGTTCATTGTGTTTGTGCATGATGGAATTAGTAAACAGAGACACAAGTTGTTCTTTGTTACTACTCGATGACAGTAATAACAATATTCTAATTGGGATGAAAATGAGGAAATGACCTGTTTTCAGCCTCCCCTACTGTTTTCCTTAACTGGATTCTGTGTTTGGTACCAGGTTTGAAATGAACTGGCCAAACTGTAAGGAATTTTTATCTTCCTTTATTTTCCCATTTATGTCCCCCTGTGCTTTCTCTTCACTGGATTTCGGGGGGGAGGATGGGGTCTGTGTTTGTTTGTTTGTTTTAATACTGATGCATGGTTATTTCATGATCATTCCATGCCAACTTCTTTTTCTGGAGCTCAGTTTCATCCCTCAAGCATAAGCTGTTATTGTTCTTGAAAATAAAACTTTGTATTATTTAAGTACTTCCTTCTTTAATGTGTCACTTCATACATTTACTAATGTCGATTCTTTAATTGTAAATATTATCAGACAAAAAAAAAGATAAATAGGTGCTATTTCTTTAAGATATTTCATCAGAATAGTAATCTAATTTCCGTAACAACCTAAGTGTACCTTAAATGGCACTGGGAATTGTTACCTTTTTTTTCAAAATTATAATTACGACTCCACATTAGGTTTTTACCCTTTTATTTACATAAATAAAGTTTACATCCAATGTCTATCTCCTCTTCTGTAGAATAATCCAGTTGGACACATCTTTATCAATCTAAACAAAAGGGAGACAGGGGAAGAAGAGAGAGCTCACAGAAAACTGGCTGGTTTTATACACTTACAAACCGCTGTATCTGTCTTAACAGGTGAAAAACCGTTTGAATGTCCAAACTGCCATGAACGTTTCGCTAGGAATAGTACGCTCAAATGTCACCTGACGGCCTGTCAGTCTGGAGCTGGAGCTAAAAAGGGAAGAAAGAAGCTGTACGAGTGTCAGGTGCGTAATGGAAGTAGCCGCGTCTAAGGCTAGATACCTCCTTCCTGTGCTGAGGCAGTGCGGGAGTACTGAGCAGGAAAGGCAACCAGAGTGGGCTTATGTCCCCAAGAGCTACCTTTAGCGAAATAAACACAAGGATCGCATTCAACCACAACATACAGATAAATTCTTGTATCTAAGTAGTGCCATTTAAAATACAGAATTACTGATATGGACCCTCATAATCAGAGAGGTTCTTATGGGTAGGTGAGTGTTCATCTGCGGTGTACTGATCTTTCTACTTCCTTTTCAAGGTTCTTGATGCACTGACCTAGGCCTTTCCCGCTTGTGATCATGCTTCACTGAAGTCCACAATAAAAAGTGCTGTTTTATTTCCTATTTTATTATTCTTCTGTTTGATATCCAATATATTGACTTTGTCTGGAAAGTCATTCCAACTTCGTATGACAATCTGTAATGTCTTCTAAGCAAACATAAACACTGTAGATGGATAGCTATGGCATTTGGTCGCTATACATAACTAACATTTGAAAAGCCGTTCGAATAAATCTTACTTAGCTTTTGAAAGCTGATTCTGAAAAGCTAGAAAATGAAAGAGCTAAGGTTGGTTGTACTGTTTTTATTTGCCATTTTGCTGCCCCACTGCTGTGACAATCTCAGATAGCACACTTTTTTCCTGCACGCTCTTTCTTGCTGTTTTTTTTCCCTCTCCCCCTCTTTCTCTCTCTCCCTCTTTTTTTCCCTGTAGGCTCTCACCTTACTCTGTTCACAGAATGGTTGTGGTTTGAGGTTAAACTGGGTTGTGAAGAAAACTACTGGATATTGGCTTTATTTGTTCCAAAAGAGATGGTGATCTTATTCACAGAAAGCACTGACTACTGCAGGAGAGTAATTAATTTTGTGTTGCTAATCAAGTAATTGAAACAGAAGTTTCACTGATGCTGTTGCATCAATTAGTTGTTATGCTAGTCTGAAGTTAATTATTGGGAGCATACCTTTATCTTAAAGATGAGTTTGTTCCGAATGTGAGAATTACTGTACAGCACAAAGTTGTACCCAGTAGCTTCATTGAACATACTCTTTTGTCTTTGTGACCCTTCAGACTAATCGCTTTGTGTCATAGCTTTCTTTCTAAATTGATACCAGACCCTTTCACAGATGTTGTGAATGTGGATTAGTGTTTCTTCAGACTGTGGAAGCTACAGCGATTCTTGGGTAAATTTTTCTTTAATTTTTCTCTCTTTAGGACTAAGTTTGAATAGTGTTCAATAAATAAATCTTGACTCACTGAACAAAGAGGAGAAAACAAAACTATGCTTCTTTGATGAGCACTTTTGTGCTCTTCAGTGTATGCCTTGAGTACTGAATTAGGCTCCACGTGGCAAGAACAATAATTATCTGTTTGGGTATTACTAGTAGTTGTTACCTATATGTATGTCCTTAAGAAGTNGACTAGGTGACCTTTAAAGGTCCCTTCCAACCCAACACATTCTATGATTCTGCAATTCTGTTCTATGATTCTATGTATGACTAAGTAATTTTGAGTGCTGATCTATAAGGTTATTATTTTAAGAAGTGTATGTGCAACTTCTTTCTACAGCATTAGCCTGGGGAGGCAGGGGGAAGCATAGCACTAGCATCACAGATCCATTTAACAGACTTCAGCAGCAAAATGGAGATCCTTAGCTGCATTACACAGACCTGTTCTTGAGTTAAGATACCCTGTCAGATACTCCATCATCCTTCTGTGCTGTTGCTGAAAATTATGAGGAGATGGGACGTTCTGTTTCAAAAGTATTTGCCATCAGTGAAGGGGTATTGAAATGTGTGTTCTTTGCTGCTTTCTGCAGACAAGAACACGTGCGTGGACAAAGACTACTGAGCCTGTTTCTTTACTCCAAGCCTGACTCTTCCCCACTCTTCTCTGTCCTCTACCCTGGCACCCCTCTCATTCCTACAGTCTGTGTGTTGTTTTCAGGCTACTTACCTCTGTGCCAGCTGAAGGGAAGGAAGCATGATCATGTGCTTCGTGAAAATAGTGTGTGTGCAGTTGAGGTGGTACTTCTGTCTGGAAGAGAATGAAAGGGATGGAGTTTTAAGAGAATTTTATCTGCTGAAATGGCAAAATGTGAGAGTTCAGTCTAGCCAGTTAGACCTCATGATGCCATGAGCAAATGGAAGCTGATAAGGAAAAGCTGGCTAGTGATACTGCATCTAGAACTTCAGTAAAAGGACAGTTTGTATTACACTTTCATTGTACAGTAGTATTACATAAATAGCTTTCAACCCAAAACTCTAGCACTAGACATTTATTGGGGTGTGACACTGTACATGAATCTCACTTAAGGTTAAAATAAGAAAACTTTAAAATGCTGTACTAACTTATAAATTTTGTAGGTATTGTGTGTATGCACAACTCAAAATAACACACTGTTTCTTAAGCATTAATAATAGCAGGTTTTCTGTTCATATGAAGCTGACTTCTCAACTTTTACCTCCAATTGTGAAGCCATGATCTGAGATAGGCACTATACTTTGTCATATTTCTGTTGTCACTATTTAACATGCTGTATCTTTTGTTTCAGGTGTGTAACAGTGTGTTTAACAGCTGGGATCAATTTAAAGATCACTTGGTAGTACACACCGGTGACAAACCCAACCACTGTACCTTATGTGATTTGTGGTTTATGCAAGGCAGTGAGCTGAGAAGGCATCTCCAAGAAATGCACGATATTTCAGAACGAATAGTGTCAGAAGAGATTCTTCCAGTGGAAGCTGTGGAAGCTGAACCAGTAACATCAATGACTATAATAGAGCAAGTGGAGCAAGTTCATGTCCTACCAGTAATTCAGGTACAGGTGGATCCTGCACAGGTAACTGTGGAACAGATGCACCAGGATCTCATACAGGACAATCAAGTGAAAGGCACACAGATAGATGAACTGCAAGAACAGGTGCAAATTAGTTACTTGGAAGTCGAACATATTCAGACTGAACAAGGTGCTGAAGTTCATGTGGAGCAGCTACATGTTGAGCATGTAAATCAAATACAGATGGAAGAAGTTCAGGCAGAACTTATAGACGGAACAGACCTTGAACAAGTAGAATATGAAAGTGTTGATCAAAGAGAAGCAGAGGAAAAGGAACCTAATCAAGTAGGTGATGCAGATAAGGAAGATCATGAACAAGTTGAAGACTTAAAAACTCAACAGTTAGTGGACACGCAGAATGAAAAGGTGGATGAGTAGGAAAATAACGACACTGCAGGTTTAGGAATGAAATACCAAATTATTTTTGTTAACTTTTACATTGGTTTTTGAACCATGAGTGGTCACCTTTCCAATATGCTTTCCAACATGTCCTTAGCAAGCTGGACAAGCGGACCAAAGTTAGCTTTCTTCATGTACAACTAAACTTCTCTCATATGTGAAAAATAACTTTCCCATTCATGTAATACCATGGAACAGAAATTACCACAGACGGGGACAGCTTTGTGAGGATTTTAATAATGAATAGCTTGTATCATTGTTACACCATCCCTGGGTATATGTAGGGTTAACTTCACCTCTTTTCCTCTTGCAACAGAAGCAAACTCTTGTTATAGAATGCCAGAGCATCTGTGGCAGAAGAATCAGTAAAATCTGGTGGATTACAACAAAATCTGTTGTAAGTGGCAATTGGGTACCTGTGAATTTTCGGATCAAACTGTTTGCTGTTCCTAACTTTCAGGCTGGGGAAAAAACCTTATTGCTGGAGGTCTCTGAGCACAAAAATCCTGTGCCTTTTCAACACTGACTGGCTAAATTTTCACAAAGTTCCTAGAGTGTTCAAGAATCTAGTTCAGTAAAAGGCCATGTAGGTAATCTTATAGCGCTTTATATTTTTGCTTAAAATTGTCAGCTTCTGATTTTTTCTTTTTTTTTGCATTAAATTTAGAGGTGGGGGTCTGAGGGAGGAAACAGATTCCATGTGGAGGCAGCAGGACACTCTAAAAAGAACACTTCAAAAAAGGAAAAGCTTGGTAGAATCTGTGGTAAACATGAGCTGGAAGAAAGCTACCAGCAGACTCTTCTTTTATAAATTGTCATTTTTGAAAATGAATATGTTTAAACGTAGAAGACGTGTCTATATGGTATCGGGTTCCTGTTTTTTAAAAAAATTCTGACGACACAAAGATGTGCTAAACATAAAAGCCATAGGTATGAGTGGTAAACTGTGGATTGAAAAGTAGGACTGTAAATAATTTAATCAATATTAGACAATAAAACAATACCAACCATGAAATCTTGCATTATTTGTTTCCTCCAGTAAATTAGGAACAACTGAGTGAGGGGCAGTTAGTGCCAGCTCCCAGTGGTAAGAATCAATCTAATTTTTAATATGATTAATAGCTCTTTACTGTAAAGCTAGATTTGTTTAGAGAATGATTGTCTAGCTCTATGTTCAAGGATGCTAAGGACTTCTAATTGGCAATTATTGCCTTGAGATTAGAGGTTCTCCACACTTCTGAAAAACTTTCCTTTCAAAGCCTTAACTGCAGGGAGGAATTTTTGCGAAGATGTTCCCTAATGCTCTTGGTAATCCTGTAGATCTTAGTTAAAATCAGGCTTTTCTATTCAGTCTTCTCCAAATGCAGAATTATTTCCTGAGATTTGTGCTTTTATTTAGTCTCATTCAAAATTATTCTTGTGTTTCATCGTAGCCTTCAAGAAACTGTTGCAAAACAAACATGGATCTCAATTAAAATTTCAAACAATTTGATTAATGTAACTTGCATTCTTTTTTATGATGTTTTTTGTTTTCTGAGATGCAAGTAATATATGATGAGATTCTGTGCAGAGTGATGAGAATGTGGCCCAATGTTAATCATGGAAGTAAAAGTTGGCTATTGTATTTTTACCAGGTTTTTGATAAGGAGCTCATCTTTTGATAACACTGAGGAGAGAGGCCTGCTTGCTAAGCTGCATAACTACCTTTTTAGGTATTACTGCACATAGACACAAGGTCTGTGTCTGTGGAATTAAAGGAACAATCTGGCTGTGTGTCTCACCAATGAAACTAACTTTTAGGTAATTCAAGTCCAATGTATGTTACATGGAATTGGTAGCAGACCCGCGGTTTGGTAAGCACAGATGGGTGTGTGTGTGTGTGACCATTAATTTGGTAGGAGAGAAACGATGCTCTGTTGTTGCACCCAGTGCTGCCCCATCTAGACTCCTGCTGAGCCTGGGTGGGAGCAGGGTGTGACCATAAGCAATCCCTCTCTCACCCTGTGGGACAGGGTGAAAGGCTCTCCTCAAGCAGTGACTCCAGCCTTCCCCTTGGCAACTCCCTCATCCCTATAATTTACTTACCAAATGTCTAAAACCCAAATTCCTCCCACTGGTGGAGTCCCTTATGCCTCTTTACTGCAACAGCTGATACCGGGGGAGTGAGGATTGATGGGAGATTTGGAGCTTTGGCTGCTCTCTGGACCAGCCCCTTGCCATCCTCTTTCTGCCCCAAATGGCTGTATAGACACACACACCTCTCCAAAGTCTTTATTACCCGTGCACCATTGGAAGCATTTTTCCCCCTAAAAACATATATACTGCTGATCCCAGAGCCTTGCGTTATGCAGGTACTGGTCTATAGCTTGCAATGGGGTGAATGCTTGAATTTATGCCAAATGAAACTAATCGGCTAAAGCAGTGGGGCCTAGGCAGTGAGAAATGGAAAAGCAGGAATGAAGAAAGAAACATGAGGCGTGTCTGGCTATAAAATAAAATTGAGCATTAAATTGAGATGGAGGTTAGAGGTGGATTTTTAGGTTTGTGTGTGATACTCATGGGAGGCCATAAGCTCGTTCCTCTAAGAGCAGGGAAGGGAAAGGAAGCTGAGCAGTAGTTTGAGAAACACCGAGTTACTCAGGCAATATAAGAAAGGAGTAGCTGGGTGGGTTTTTTCAGAAAACAGTCTTCCTGAGCCAAAACGTGTTTCATCTGCAGGCTTACGAAGATGAAGATATGTACGTATATCTTCATATATATCTGACATGTCTGATATCAGCCCTGTGTGAAATGGTCACTAGAAGAGGATCGCGCAGCCTCTGGGTTGTTTTGCCTGCCTGCGGTACAACTTCTAAATAGCTAATGGTGCAGAATATGGTACTCTTTTACACAAATTCTGTAACTCATTATTTCCAATCAGAAAACATTTATAGTGGATGTTTGACTTGGTTGCTTATTTTTAAGGGTCGAAGTATCTCTTCTACCTGGACTATCGTGAAAATGTAACCTGCAGTTAGATTTTTTTTGTTGGTGCTGCTGTTTCCAGCAACTCTATTCTTAAACTGTAGTGTCTGCTGCCAGCAAATAATTTAAAAACAAAGCCAACCTGTTGATAATGAGAGCACGGACAGCTGGTAGCTTTGCCAAACATCTGGCAGCTTGTGCAGGTCCCGCAGGAGCTGGAGCCCTGTCCCCGCTCGCCAGCTCCCATCTCGCCCCGCTGTGACCGCGTCCGCACCCTCACCACGGCCCCGCGCTCAGGCTGGGCCACGGCGAGTCCTGCCCAGTGGGTTTTTAACCCCAACCGGGGCCGTGACATCCACAGCCGGCTCTGATGGTGCCTCCTGCCCCGTTCAGTGAGGCCTGGCGGCCTTGTGAGGAGATAATTTCTACCGATAAGAGACCTGAAGCGAGCGAGGGTGGCACAGGCCGTGCGCTCCCGAGGTGCGGGTCTCCAGCGTGGGACAGGAGACTCCGGAGGGTGCG
>VXBO01009845.1:63234-73655 GCA_013400135.1 Rhinoptilus africanus | reverse complement strand
GAGGGGAGGGGAGGGAGGGAGGCGGGCAAATGGCGGGCGGCCTGACAGGAGCAAATGGCGGGCGGCGGGCAGGGGCGGCGAGGCCCGGCGGAGGCGGCGGTCAGGTACCTGCTCTTCCAGCGGCGCTGGAGAGGCTCTAATAGTGTCAGTGGGACTTTGCCGCGGCTCTTTTAATTTGTATGTTAATTGGCGAGGCCCTGCGGTGGGGGCATGGGCGCTGCCCGTGTGGGTGGGCTTTATTTGTCATGTAAATGTAGGTTATTTGGGAGACACCTGTGTTCTGTCCGACGCCCCCTTCTTATCCTGGGAGTGATCGGAGCCTGAAGCCAAAATATTTTCAGTCTAAGAAATCCCGTATTGTGTTTAACATAAAAAGTGTATGACTAATTCCACAGAAGTAGCCAGGGCATGCTTCAGTGTTGTCTGGGTTGGGATATTATTCCTTATATAGTGTGATCTGTTTGTATGGTTTTAGAGCAACTGGCACCATTACTGCCAAACAGCTAGCTGCGGGTGTCACAAGAATTTAGTAGTTTCAGGACTTTCTCCGTTAAGGATGTAAACTGACATTTCACTTGATTCACACCAAATAGATTTGTTGACGTCACGTGTGTCACAGCGTGTTCGGATTGTTCCCGCCACAGCTCAGGAGGAAAACTGAAAACCGGCGCTCATTTTCAGGGAGAGAAGGGTGTTTGTGCACGTGTGTGTGAAACCCTGAATGAAATACCAAAAAGGGTCCTAAATTACATATATAGTATTTTTTCTTGCACTGGGTGATTTCTTTTTAAATATTTTCTCGGATCTGAAGCCATTCCAGGGGCTGAACAATCCCATGGCTGTAAATGAGTGAAAAATTTGTCTGAGTTTATTTTTCCTGACCACTTAAATATTATCATCCATCTTCTAGTACTTTTAATTCCACTGATACTTGTTTTCTAAATACTACCTTATCACACATATAGATACTAAGACCTCAGGATTTTAGTTAGTTCTAGACAGTTCGTCTGTTTGGGAATAAGATACCTGACTATGCCAGTTTTACTGTTCTTACAGTTACTTCTTTGGGATCTTTTGAGTGTTGATTTAAAAATTGCAGCTTCTGGTGTATTTAAAAAAATGTTGTCCAGCTGTGGGGTGCTTACCTTTGTCATATTACTCAAAATAATTTGGTAAACTAACACAGGTCCTGCACTACTGCAAATATAACTACTGTATTATAATACATTCTGATCTAGTGATTCTATTCTGAAGGCAATTAAGTTGCACTGGAAAAGAATTGGTTGCTCAGCGCTCAAAGGGTTGTGATCACAGCGCAGAGCCCAGTTGTAAGCCTGTAACTAGTGGTATTCCCCAGGGGTCAGTACTGGGTCTGATCTTGTTCAACGTATACAGTGACCTGGATGAGAGGACAGAGCACACCCTCAGCAAGTTTGATGATGGCACAAAACTGGAGAACTGGCTGTCACACCAGAAGGATGTACTGCCATACAGCGAGACCTGGACAGGCTGGAGAGTTGGGCAGAGAGGAACCTAATGAAGTTCAACAAGGGCAAGTGTAGGGTGCTGCACCTGGGGAGGAATAACCCCATGCACCAGGACAGGTTAGGGGTTGATCTGCTGGAGAGAAGCTCTGCAGACAAGGACCTGGGGGTCCTGGTGGACAACAAGTTGACCATGAACCAGCAATGTGCCGTTACAGCAAAGAACACCAATGGTCTCCTGGGGTGCATTAAAAAGAGTGTGGCCAGCAGGTGGAGGGAGATCATCCTCCCCCTCTACTCTGCCCTGGTGAGGGAGAGTACTGTGGAGTACTGTGACCAGTTCTGGGATTCCCAGTTCAAGAAAGACAGGGAACTACTGGAGAGAGTCCAGTGGAGGTCTACGAAGATGATCAAGGGACTGGAGCATCTCTCTGATGAGGAAAGACTGAGAGACCTGGGTCTGTTTATCTTGTAGAAAAGAAGACTGAGAGGGGATCTTATCAATGCTTATAACTAAAGGGCAGGGGGCAAGAGGATGAGGCCAAACTCTTCAGTGGTGCCCAGCAACAGGGCAATGGGCAAAAACTGTAACACTGGAAGTTCCATCTGAACATAAGGAAAAAATTCTTTACTTTGAGGGTGCCAGAGCACTGGAACCAGCTGCCCAGAGAGGGCATGGAATCTCCCTCTCTGGAGATACTCAAAACCTGCCTGGACATGATGCTGTCCAGCCTGCTCTAGGTGAACCTGCTTTGGCAGGGCATTGGACTAGATGACCTCCCAAGGTCCCTTCCAACCCCTACCATTCTGTGATTCTGTGGTTCTGTGATTGTAGCCACATTACAATATAATATACTGATCAATTAGCCCTTTACTGTAAAGGATTTTTCTTTGGATCCTGTAGGTTGAACTTTGTGGGAGGATTTTCTGGACTTCATCACTCGGGAAATGAGATGTTCTTTGAAGGGGAGGTGTTACAAGTTCCCACTCCACGAGACACAGAGTGATGACCCAAGCAGTTATGACATCCTAGCAGTTGTAGTGCTTCACCTGGTGAAGGAAAGCACAACTGACAAAAGTGGTTGTAAGGTATAAGTTCAAAAGGTGCTCTTTTCAGGGGGATTTGCAGTTTTGGCTCTTTAATTTGGAGGCGAAGCTATGCTGGGGTGGGGAACATAACAAATACTGAACCAAACTGAGAAGTGATGGGATTAACTCCTTGCAGCTGGAAACACCACACAACTTTTGCATGGCCAGTCTTGGTCTCAGGTGTTATTCCAGAGCCTTAGAAGTTGGGAGTGTTTGCTTCTCCTCCTGATTTTTACTATGAGGCAGGTAATAAACGTCAACTTTTGAAACTCTCATCTAACACTGAGAAGATCTTCATCATGGCTTTTCTGTGTGTTTGGAAAAATGTAGTCATCCTTGCATGGGCAGCTCTCTTTTAGGAGACTTGGCAAATAATACGAATTAGCTCAGCCTCTGACTGTTTCTATGGAGCAGTTAAATGGCTAAATGGCTTTTATTTTCCTTTTTTTTTTTTTCCTTTTTCTGTACTTTACTATTGTTACACAGAGTAAGTTATTCTGCAAGCAGGCAGTAGTGGAACTGAAGACAATGTGCAGCTTCCTGACTTTCTTTCCAGACTTTTATGTGTAACATAAAATTGAAAACTCTTCTCATAGCAAAGAAAACAAGTTACTGAGAAAGGCAACTCCAAAATAGAAATCAGTGTGTTTCTGGCTTGAAATATGACAGGACTCTGACTAATGTGGGAAGCATAGGGTAAGAGTAACTTTATTATGTTTATAAAATACATACCTATTTGCACACACAGTACCCTGGAAAATTATTTGGAAAATGCTAATATTTTCTAAGAAATAAATTTCAGATAACATCCAAGGATGTTTCATTGCTTCCAGCATTCATTCTAAGATGAACCTCTCTTTCCTTCTCATTGTGAATTGGCATTTTAAGATGCAGAGTGAGTTAGAGATTATACCAATCTAGGTATCTGTGGCGAAATCACTGTAAGTATGTCTGTGCTAGTGATAAATGTTGTTAATGCTGCATGGAGACAGATCTGCTTGGAGAGGATTAGTGGGATACGTTTTCTGCTGGTTGTCATGACAACCATAAATCCATGCAGCTGTACAGTGGTGTGTTAATCTGTGCAGTTTAATCCAGTTTCCAAATTAGACCATCAATACTGAGCTGCTGGATAACAGCTGGTTTAAATGCTCTCCTTTCCCTCCTCTTAAGATAGCACCTGGAGTCCAACTGAAGCACGTCAGATCTTCTGGAAAACATATGTTGTTAACCCATGGAGCAATTTGTCGCTGTAATAGCAGTGTATGACATGGCTTAGTGTCCCAAGCCTGACACTTTTCAGGTGTTTATAACAGGTCATTGCTCTCAGCCTAAATTATGATGTCATTTATGTTTTAGAGATTGTTTAATAAAAGTTTAAGGACTCTTTAGTGCCTCATTAAGATAATCTGGTTATTACACTGTGCAACAGTGAGTGCTGATACTATCATGAGTTTTTAAGCTTTTGTTGCAAAATGAGAAAGTATTTGATTTGGAAGGAAGTTAGAAAATGTGAATACTCCCTGCAAGGCGATTGGAACACGCTTGAAAACTTGTCTGGCACTGCACAATTCAGGAGAACTACTACTGGTTTGAACTGACACTCAGTTATAGATCCCTCTTTTATTATTTTGCAATTACTGTATTATTACTTCCATAGTTTTTGCTCTGTTTTGCTGAGATGTACTTATGGCCTTCAGTGTTTGTGAAAGCTTTTATGAAGTCAACATGACCAGACCCAGTTGATGTGTGCAAGGTGGCCTCTTTGAGGTGCTGCATTTGTGTAATATGACAGCCCTCTCCTCCACATACATAATATAATGTTGTTTTCTATACAGCACATTTATACAGCACAGTTGAAGGAATCAGCTTTTTTGAGTCCTGCAGGGAGTGATTGCGCTGGCGGTTGTCTTCTCTGACCTGCTGGGCCACCGTGAATTGAGCTAATTCTGAGAGGGACAGCATGAAACTGTGCTAATAGTTACAGAGGAAGAGTCCACCAGTGCGTTTCATTTTCAATTTCATTTTTATACATGACAGAGTTTTCTAAGTTGTTTTTTCTTACTGGTTACAGGTTGCACAGAATCCTCATTTAGAGACTTGGTATTGCAGAAGTCAAGTTGAAGAGTCTCTGTCAGCTCACACCCAAGTCTTATTCGATAGTAAGGTACAAAAACTATGCTGTAGAATTGAGCCTGGGGCTGTGCTCTGAAAAAAAGTTCTACTTCTCTGGCCAAGCATGGCATAATTGCACTAAAGGAGAGCTGATCGCTTACCAGCATCGATAAATGTAACATTTAAAATGAGTAATCAGTGTTTAAATCCCAATGGCTCATTTTCATTAGCATTTAACAGGGAATGCTTTTCCAAAGGCAGTGGAACAAATAAGAGGAACAGGAATGAACATTACGAAACAGTTTATATGCTTGCTGCCCCAGCCTGGTGATAAACCCTTGAAGTCCTCTCTCTGCCATCTCCTCTGGGCTGTCACGCTGCTGTGTGTGCTGGTGGGCTCCCAAGGCAGCTCTTTCCACTGTGTTTGCCCAACCTGTGTTTGCTTCACCCACAAAGCACACGGATGCACTCATCTCATACCCATGTTAATTTTATTAATTTGTTAACAATTAGTTCATTATTAAATGTAAATTATGTTATTAATTTTTATTTTGTCAACCTTAAGCATAGAAAACATTCTCGACCAAGTACTTGATTTAGACCTGTAGAGTGCAAGAACACCTTCTGCTATCAGCCATTAGCGTCAGGTTTTCATCTGTAACTTGCTTTTGTTGCTGATTTTTTGTCCATGTAGTTCATACCTTCATCGTGCCAAAATTGTATATTTTTTTTTACAAACAGATTGTCCATCATGTTGCTCCCGGTGCTCCTGCACCATATGGTGGAATCACCTCTTAGTTTTGCAGCTGCACCCCTGGGCTGGGAGTGGTGCTTGGAGTGAGCTCAGATGAGGGTCAGTCTCTGGATGCCCCCTTAAACCCATCACCCTGGAAGCTGCCAGGCTCCAGTGGATGTGGGTCACTGCCCACAGTAGCCAGGCCTGCATTTGCTATCCCGGCACCAGTATTCATAGCCATGACAGGATTTAGCTCTATAGTTTAATTATTTTACTATTTTATAAGTCAAAAAATGTAAGGCTATTAATTCTTTGTCAGCATTTTTTCCTTTTGGATGCTGGTAGGCTGGGAAATGTCACAGCCCAGAGGCCTGAATGTGTAATTACAGGTTTGCTTCAATGTAATGTATTTGGAAATATCTGTTGGTCAGGTAACTATCACCCAGTTGAAGTGGTGCTTCTGCTGGAGAAGAGTATGTACTGATGATTTAGTTACCTTTTATATTTTCAAAGTGCTGGTATTCTTTACGTACTTGTGTGTTTGAATACATATTTTTCTTCTATATAACTGATACTTGACATTTGGAAGTATGGTGAGATGTATGCTACTGTAAGTGCTTTAGTTGCAGAGGGAAGTTGGGGTGGAAAGCAACGAGATTGTGCAATATTTTTCCTTAAATTCTGGTTTCTAGATTTACAATATCTTATGTTTTTCTTTCTAAGAATGGGATAGAAGGAGAAAATACTTCTCAAACAATTGTTTTAATACTCTGTGTGTAGCTCTGACGTGAATTTCTAATGTGTCTCACTAGAGTGCAGTTTTGGGAACAATAGTGGAAATAGCATTTAAAAGCATTTAAATTCTAATGGTCTGGAAGGTATTAATGTTGGTTTGTGAACACAGTATCAGCTGCTGTTTCATATTTTCCATTTTAGTACCTTCTCATCAGTGTTACCTTCATAAAGACCATCATTATCAAGAGAATAAAGTGCAAGAGTGTACGTGCAAATAATGTGTGCATGTTGTCTGTAAAGAGCTAAAGCTTCAGAGCGAATGTCATCTGCCACGCTTGCCTCTTGTTTAGGCCTCTGCTGTACAGCTCTCCCCTCTCAAAAAGCACACCCTTAGGACAAGCAAGGCAGTAAATCTCTTGAGATTAGTATTCACTGTCAGCAGTGCACAAGGCTGTTGGAACTACCACAGAGTGTGCCAGAGGGGCATGGGGATTTGAGTTTTCCAGGAATAATCAGCCACTCTGTCATACTTTCCACTCTCGTGAAGAGCTGCCTGGAAAAGCTGTGAGGCATTTACTTACAATTTACCCTTTGTGTGATTGTCCATAGCTTGTTTACTCCTGGTTGCCTTGCACAGCTACACCACCGCACTAAGCAGGAAACACTGGAGACTGTGGTTGTATGTATTGTATCCTTCTGCTTGAAATGAATCAAATTCAGTGTAGGCTTCCTTCATCTGTGCTGCTGCAGCCAGGTGCGAGGGCAGCTGCACTTGTGTCCTTAAGGACTTGTAATCGCATTTATCACCAGGATTGCATTTCTGTGGGTGTCATCTAGAGGCTGGGGGCGCACATGGTTGGCTCTCCTGAGGCTGGGGACATTCTTGACATCTTGAAAAAAGCTCAGATCCTAGCAGGATCAGATATATATAAAAAAAAAAAACACGTCAAAGGAAAGCATTTCAGTAGCGCTAATGCAACGTGTCAGCTCTTCTGCAGCATATTAATGACTGATTTTTATCTTAATTTGAAGTGTAATCAGCTCCATTTGGTGAAGGAAATTTCCTTGACAGCAGTTCAGTTGTAATTAACAATGACAACTTGCATCAGTAATGAAGATTTTTTAAAAGTATTTTATTTCAAAGCCTTCTTGCTTATTCTTGCTTGGGTTTGCTTTGGGTTTTCTGAATCCCTCGTGCTTTTTTCTGTCACAGACCCCTTTTGGCTGCTTCATGCCACTTGAAGCAGCTGATATCTTGCTAAGGAGAAAAAAAAGATGCAGGTTTCCCTGCAGAATCAAAGTGCTGGAGCATCAGTAAGAGCTGGGTTTGGCCTTTTTCCCAGATGCGGATTATATCATCCTCTTTGCGGCTCTTGGTCTCCGGTGACCCAGGATTTGATGACCTCCTGAGGACATGTTTGGCAGAAAAATGAAGGCCTGAAGTTAAGAGATACCTAGAAAGTAACCTTACACTTCACATGAAAATTTAGTCATCAAGCAAAATATGTTGAATATATGTGGGAATATAGATTGCAGTCACCAAAACTTCTATACTTAACTGTCAGAACAAATACATTGTAGCTGAGCCTTAGTTCTTGCTAAACATTACTTCACTTGGGTATCTTGCATAGAGCTATTCCTGTAAGCCTGATGCCAAAACCAGTTTTTTTAATTTTCTTCACACGACAGGGGTGATAGTCTGGTATCTAAATTTTGTGTATAAATTGCTGTATGGGTCTGCATGACAGTCAGTGAGTTGTCCTCCTCCCACCCCTCTAGAAACTTGTTTTAATGGTGCTTAAGGTTTTCAAGGGTTCCTGTAGGATAGTTGAGCAGTGACAGCATTCTCCTGTGTGAAAGACTCTGTCTGAAACCCTCCATGGTTTAGGACAGGGATCCAAATATACAACCATAGCCTGAGTAAGTGCTCCACTCATGAGGCTACTTCGTGGTAGCTCTTTTGACCTGGGTTCTGTTTGTTGTGTTTGTTTCGTTTAATAACATATGAAAGTTGTTTTAGTCCAGATGTGGAGTAACTTAAGGTTCTTTGAAGAAAGTGAATTGTCTTTGTCAGCTTCACGTAACTGACATAAGATCCAATATAGGACATTTACAAAAAAAGAAACTGTCTTGGGACACTGACTCTTATGCTATTCATAGGGAAAAGATATTGAGATCAATCCAACTTAAAAGTAGAGCCAATACATCACTAACTCACAAGAAGAATGTAGCTTCCTTAACACATGTGTTGTTTCAGAAATTGTTTCTTTCAGAGAAAAGCCTGTCTTGGCAGTTCCCTTGTTTTCTTCTTTGTTATTTTTCAGCTGTTTGGTCTGATCTGAGAACTTCTTAGTAATAAAAGCATTTGCATGGCTGGATGAGTACATTGAATGATTTTGGACATGCTGTGTTGAACTGAGCTCCCGCAGTGACAGCAGTATTTAATTGGAAAGTGCTGCGAATGTTGGCTCTACAACCTCTGTCAGTGAATGGAAGAAGCTGTTTCCATTGACCTCCATTCCATGCTTTGCTGTCCTCAGGCAAGTGAGGAACAAGCACTGGCGGTCTGTCAGGAGTGAAAAGCCTGTGGTAGCAGCAGTGGGTGCTTCGGTGGTGATTGGAGCCAATGTGGGAAGAGGAATTCCAGCAATCCACATTTCTCCAGGGATTAGTGGTCTTCCTTGGACGTTGTGCGTGTGAGTCTGTGGTGGCTATCTGCCTACATATGTGTCTGTGTGGTAGATATATTGTAAGATATAGTTGAATTTGGGATCAGAAGGATGTGAAATGGAAATGTTGAATTCAAGGCTGTAGTATAGAGGAAACAAGTTGAGCAAGAACCTTGAGGTTGCACACTTACATCTGACCCTGCTTTTGTTTCGCTGGTTCCACTGAAGGAGCCTGTGTTTCTCTGACATGTGTCCATGCAATGAGAAAGGCTTTCTTCTGATTTGATGTTAACCATTCAGGTCACCTTAAAGACAAGTATAATTATCTGCAAATGTGAGAAGAAACTCAGAGAAAAGTTTAAAGTCAGAGCAAGTTTTGGAGAATGCGTTCAGTAAATGTGTCTGAGCTTTGAAGTCTTGAACACTCAGGAACAATCTTGATGTTGTGACTGATAGTCTACACAAAAAGGTATTACAGAAGAGCCAGTTTCCTGACTGCTACAGCATGAAAATAAGAATCAATTCCTAGCTCATATTGGAGTCTTTCCACCAGAGACCTGAGCTTCAGCTGGCAGATGCTGAGATGACAATTAGTTGCCATACAGCTCCACAGAAATTTTATCTTTCAGAAGTGGTTTGTGAAGAATCCCTAAATTTGGTAGCTTTAGCCCTGGGAGTTCACTTTTGGTTTAGGTCTCTGCTAGTCCTCCCAGCAGTAAATACAACATGGTGTATGTAAGGGATTTCAGTGCTGTGAACAGGCACTGTCTGCCAAGGCCTCCTGAATTTTAAAGCTGATTTGGACTCTAATTCTGTTTGTATTTGTAGGCAAGTTTTACATCTTGCTGCATCATGTGTAAAGCATTCTGCTAATAGAGGGATTGACAAATGTGTTTCAGTTCAGAAAGAATATGGAGATGCTCAAAAGATGTCTGTATTTTACCTGAATCTTGGAGTGCAAACACTAGGTCATCTGGTGAAACCATTTGAGGAAGGATAAAAAATGTCTCTGTTTACATTATTTTTTCTGTCTTCCTTGAATCAGTATGTCAGAAATTAGATTAAAAATATCGAAGTTACTCTGAAATAATAATTGAAAGAAAATTTTGTCAGAACTGTAATTCTTTTTTGGGCTGAAAGAAGAGAACTCGGCTTCATCAGCCCATATTAGAAGTCCCACTATAAATGTTTTTAATCTGCTTCAGTAGTATTATGGAACTTTTCAAAGAAAGCTCAGAATTCAGTCTTAAATTTCAGAATTAGCAAATTGTCCTGAATTCAGATGGGATAGAGTTAATTTTCTTTCTAGTAGCTGCTGTGTTTTGGATTTAGTATGAGAATAATGTGGATAACACATATTGTTTTAGCTGTTGCTAAGTAATGCTTGCATTAGTCAAGGACTTTTCCAGCTTCCCACAGAAGCTGAGAGGGAGCATAGACAGCACAAGCTGCCATACCATAGATGTCATGCATACATAATGGGGGTTGTCTGGGGGGCAGGGACCCATGACCAATGCTCAGGATGGGCTGTGCAACTGATCATCGGGTGGTGAGAGCATCTTGTGTTGTATCTCTTTATTTTGTATACTCTTT
>VXBO01009845.1:32063-62092 GCA_013400135.1 Rhinoptilus africanus | reverse complement strand
TTCTCCCTACCCTACTAGGGGAGGGAGGGTGTAGGGAATGGGCAAGCAGCTGTGTGGCCCTAGTTGCTGCCTGGGGTTAACCTACAACACAAATATAGTGTCAAGACTCCTTTACATGACGAGAAATTCCATGTTGGTAAGAAAATAGAAAAGATGAACAGATTCCATCTTCATCAGCAGTGAGACTCCATCATTTGTATCTCAGGCATTAGGCTAGCAGCGTGGTTCCTCTAGCAATCTTTCACATTTTGTTCACGGAGCNGGCGAGGAGCCCAGAACTGGAAACTTTGTCATCATCTATGTGTGCGTCTTAAGCATGCACTAACAGTTTACTAAGGCCATTGGCTTAACCTGTTCACTTTTCCAAAATGAACTGTGCATACAAGCAGTAATTTTGTGCATTTGTTTGTTATAATGGAAAAATATGAAAAACACCTTGAAGGAGTTTCAGGAGTATCATCTATCAGAGGTGGTAAGCAGGAACTCTGACATTGCCTAGACTGGACAATAACTTAGTCTATGTCCACATCTAGTTTTATTTTCATGAACAAGAAGAGCACAGTGTGGAAGGAGAGATTGTTATTTTGCTTTGCTTTTGATTTAATAATGCCCACAAGTGGTGTATATGTTCATTTCTGTGTCATGTTTATGAAAAAATTCTTGAGTTCTATATGGAGAGCGCAAGGTGTGCAGCATATAGGGTTGATGCTGGCTTTGAGATGGGAGCAGGCTTTCAGAATAACAGTTCTCTGGTTTTTACAGTGTTCACTGTTGTAAATGACTGAATCTTCGCCTTTTGAGTGGTTAGTGGTACTCCCAGGTTTAAAAATGAGAGACAAAAATGGATGAAGTTCTTTGTTAAAGTAAACAGTGATGAGAAACAGTTTGTTCATGCCAGCCATATGATTTAGAGGTTATTAGAATAATCTCTCTCCAGTCCTGTTGAGCTCTGCATGTTGCCACCAGATTAAATGGTGTGATTAGCTGGGTTTAAGTGTTAATTTTATGAAGGGGATGTAGGAGATATGCGTTTTCTTTCTTTTTCTCTCTCACCTAGTGCTGTGGCACTGGGAAATGCTGCTGCCATAGAAAGACATTAAGAGTAAATATTGTTGATGAAGGGTCAGTTGGAGACCAAGCTTTGGAGAAGCCAGAAGAATCTGTTAATCTTTACATTAGAGGCTGAAAAGCTTAGTGCCAGCAAAACAGGCAGTTTTGGCTCAAGGCAGTGTTGACTCTATTCACATGTGGTACGTCATCAGGCAAAATTAAAGACAGTGTTGTGTCTACTCTGAGCTGCTTACTGAAGAATTGCTTCCAGTACACCTCTTTAGGAGCTGATCGTGAATCTGCTCCCTGAGAAATTTCAGATTTCTATTGGAACATGGTTTCTAGATTGAGGGTATAGGAGATCAAACAAGTCAAAGTCCCCTCTGTAAATATAGCTATCTGTTACTGCAAATACAGCAACTCTTTGCATCTCTTCATTTCCAGACCCGTTGTCTGCTATTGCTCTTAGTGCTAAAATGATGTAATGCCATTTATGAACTGCTGTGAAGAATAAAAGGTTTTGGTCTTGAGTGTACAGTTCTTCACCATGTATTTTTTTTAATAATCAGGATGGTGGAAGGGTGCCCTCTCAGAAGGAGAGTTGCCATTATGCCTTTTTGCTCAGGGGTGACGCATCCATCATCTGGCGACTCGGCCTTTTGCTTTGGCCATGCCCAGGCTGCCATCCTGTCCAGCACCTGACCAGGTCACAGAGTTTGTCCTGAGAGAATGTGACCCTCTGGATTACCAGCTGTACTTCATTCAGATTTCCAGGCAAACATGAAGCATTTCTCATCTTGTTTCCTTTTGCTGGCCTCGTGGTTTTAGCCTGCTAAATTCGGAAAATCTGAACAATCTGTTCTGTATCTCTTGCTCCCATTTTCCTCTATTCAGAAAAGCTGTGCTAGAAACCTTATCAGGTCTTCTAACTCTTTATTTTTAAATGTGCAGTCATTTGAACTGGAAGTGACGCTGTGATGTATTGCCTTTAGTATAATACAAAAGCATCGTTATGGTTTTAAAGTCAGCTCTTTTGCCTCAGTATGTTTTCCTGTGAGCATATAATTTCATTTGCATACCACATAAACAGGAGTTTCATTCTTAAGCGTCTCAACAAAAACCCCATCCGATAGATTTTCTAGTTAAATTATAATGATAAATGGAAAAAAATTGTTGTGCTCAAGCAGTTATCACCATTAAAGTAGTACAAATTCATAATATTTTGACTCTCTACATTTTCTTTAATTTCTTTTTTTTTTTTTTTACTCTCTAAATTTTCTTTCTCTTTTCTTTTTTAAACAGTAATTATGAGCTAGTTCCACTCATTGTTTTCCTGTTTTTTTTTTCCAGCTTTACGAAGTAAAATGAAACTGGAGAGTTTTTTCCCTTTCATTGAGTTCTGCTGCGCTCAGGCAGCTGCCTTTTCTTGTGTTGATAGAAAGCTGCTAGAAAGGGGTAGAACACTAAGGAAATCCAGGATAGACTAGTCAGTGAACGAAATGCTAGAAGCGTTATATTGTCATCTATTTAAAAATAGATTGCTATTTCAGAACTTTTATAGGAATAGCTTAGAAACTCTTTTGCATGTCTCTGTTCTCAGATGCGTTTCTGGATTCTAATCTGAAATTCTCCTGCAGATTTCTTCAAATTGAGCGAAGGTGAGGAACTGGAGTATCATTCCTACAGACTTGCATAAACTTGGGATTTTGAATTGTGTGATGTGAATGGTGGTTGTTAAAGTATAGATGCCATGTAACTGTCTGCATCAGGGGGAGTGGATGTTTGCAGGGAAGATTATGGTTTAAAGATGCTGGAAAACTGGTTTGTTATGCTCTGCTTTTGCCTATCTTGGCTTTTTGCTTCATTAGTGAACCTCCCTTTCCTGAAACCATGGAATGTAATTTGTATCTCTGTAATACCATAGAGTTGGACTTATGCTTAATTTCCATTTTTGCGAGTTTGTCAAAATCTGATCCCCAGCCTTGAACATTGAATGTGTTATTTTGTTAAAATGTTAACAAGTATCATCTGTCCTAGCTTTTGGAATGTTTTGTGGTCTTCTGTGTGGTAAATTTTACAATCTTTTGTATGGCAGTTCAAATGCCCCATGATATATATTTAGCAGTTACAAAAATATTTGGAACAACAGTTCCTTTTCCAGTGTATTTAATTAGAAAAATTAAATGAAAAGAACACTCACTGGTTTCCTAATGCTGCTGGATACTCAGATTTGCTCTATTCTTTCTAATGGAACACAGTTTATGTAAGTCTTCAGTTTAACAAAAATAATAAATAGTCTCTGTTCCAGGACAGATACTCAACAAATCTCAATAAGATTAGCTAATGAAATGAAATACTAGCCAAACTTATTGACATTAATATTTATTCAAGTCAGGGAAGCTTTTGCTCTTCAAATGTGATATGGAAAGCAGGATGGTTTTAGGGGTTTGGGATGTAGGAACTTTTTAGCATGACTTTCAGTAGATCAGTAGCAAGCTGTGTATTGCTCGGACCTCTGAGTTGTTCCTTTTCTGCACTTTAAAAGCAAGAGGGATGTTGGTCTGTGCCTGCCCTCAAACACTGACAGCCTTCCCTGTCCTCAAACCTTGGCTTCCCTGATGATCCTTGCAGAAGGACAAGTCAGTTGCTTAAACGTGTTGGGGTACAGGCTCCTTGGCACACACTACTGTATTTGGATAGTTGGTTTGAGAGACAATATTATGAACTTTTCAGGGCTCCAAAACCAGACAAGTTTAAGAAAAAAACAAACCCAAAACACCAATAAACCCCCTTATTTTAGTAGGATGCACGTCAAAGTATTTGGCTACAATACTAAAGCCAAAGTTGTGAAAGAAGACTAAAATTTGAGTTATGCTCCATCTTATTTGGATTACTATCCCTCACTTAGGATCCTTAGTGTGTGCTGCAGCAGCTGAAGCTGAGAGAACGCCTCAGTAGGCAGTAGGCTGTCTTGTACATTGCTTGTTGCCACTGTACCCATTATACTGTTTCTCTAGATGCCAGTTTCAAAAATACCTGTCCTGATTTCACTTCTGTTTTCACTCCAATGAAAAGGGAGTCTTTAATGGGCAACATTTCTTTGATATACAGAGATTAGTAATTTATGACCTGTAGGATGTCAAATAAGATCAGATTGCTTCCTGCTAAGCTTCTTGCTGTGTCTTGAAGACTTACTGTGCATTAAGCAGTTTCCAGAGGTTAGTTGAAGCTTCAGCGATTCTGGCGAGCTTGTGCTTATTCCCCTGTGTGGATCTGTGCCTGCAAAGGTCAGGGAGGATGTACAAGTGACAGACTTGGTAGCAGGGCACTACTTGGTGCAGAGGTTTCTCAGTATGTGGTATCCAAATACAGGTTCAGAGGCAGGAGCTGGCATGAGGAGCAGGTGGTCTGCATGGTGAGAGGATCACGTCAGTCTGTGAAGGTGGCATGCTCACGTACTGCTACAGAAATATGGCTGGCACTATCTTCCATTTCGTTGTTACTTTCTGTCGGGTTCTAGAGATTTCCAATATAATTGTCTGTTAGATAAAAAGTACTAATGCGTGTCTTTCTATCTATCTAGATTGTGTTCTCTAAATCTTCTAAAAGATCTCAGCACTGCAGTCACATTGGAAAGTTTAAAATTGGTAAGGGTAGAGCAGTTGCAACAACACTTTCAGGGCATAGTTCTTCATTCTTCAGCACTTGTGAAACCAAGCAGACAATCTTTATGGCCTTGCTCTGTTTCTCCACGGCTCCTGCTGCTTTATGTGGGTATTGTACGTCTACATCTACGCCTTCTTTTAGTCAGGCTCAGTAATGTAATTACTGTAATGCAGTGGCTTCTTAATGCCGATTCAGGATAAATCTCAAGTATCTCAGACATTACTCTGAAAAACTGGAAATGCCAGGCAATATAAAGTACATTTCAAAGTGCAGTGCGGGATTTATGTCTTTCCAGATGCCTCGCTGGAAAATTATGGCAACTGCTTATCTTCTGCCCAGATCCATTTAAAATTTACCTTATGACTACTTAACCTTTTACTACACAGTACTTTTGAGGAGTACATATATTGATGCAACTAAACTTGATTACCTTATAAGAGGTAACCAGAGTTATTTGTAATTGCTAGGGCCCGTCTAATAAGTAAGTGGGAAATAGTGAAAGAAAACTGTGATAAACAATATAAACTTGAACATTTTCTGTTTTCCTTTGTGTGGAAATGCATTTTAGGTTTCTCTTTCCTGCAAATAATGGCAGGGTGATGTTATTGCAGGCCATCTGCTTAGCAATGCATATCTGCCTAAATATACAGTCATTTTCTTGAAATAAGTAAGGACTGATTTCCTCAGTGATTTCAGTGGGACTGAAAGTATTCCCTTGCTATACTATAGCTTGCTTTTTCCAGATAGTTTATTTTATTTTCACTGAAAGCCTATGAGTCAAATTAATTTTGTGAAGTAATTGAATTAGATGTAAATTTTGTCCTGTTATTTAAAAGACTAATAAAGACTTTGTTGCATCTCTGTTGCCTCAGAATACATGTTTAATGGAAACTGGTTTTACCTTGGAAGAACAATTCCATGGCAAATTGACTGATTTGCATTATACCCTGGGGAACAAAATAGAAGAGACTCGCCCGGTTGAAGTTTGAGAGGGCAGATTTTATTTCAAAATGCAGTCAGACTTCAAATTAATCCCTCCCATGTATTTCAAAGACCTAGGAAATCAATGGGTTCTACTAATAAATTCTTTTTTTTGTCTTTGCTTTTAATGCAAGTTTCTGCATTCAAAGACTATTCAATTCAAAGACTAATTAATTCTCTCTCTAGCTGTTTCTATCAGGCAATGCTGCAAAAGGATGAAAGAGATTTTTTTCACCCCCTGTATTTTAGTTTCTACTTCACAAGTCTTAGTGTATTAGCTTAGTATAGTTTGTGTGATGTTGATTGCTGTGCGTTTATTTTCTTTTCAATATACTCTGTACAGTCTACAGAATGGATTTTGTGTTAGACTTCACCAGCTGGGCCATGTCCAACCTGTGTTGGTTTTGGCTCAGCTGGGGCTGGGGGGTTACATTTGAACACTGAGGGCTCTGTGCAGCCTGTCTTCCTTGATGTTCTCATCCAAGAACTTATTCCAATCCGTCAGCAGATAACACTTGGGGAGCTGGAAAGGTGAGTGTGTGCTGCACCCCGATACCGGTGTAGCATGTCAGTAGCCCTTCAGGACTCCTGTGAGCTGCTGCTGTCATGCAGACACTGGTACAGGTATTGCCTGGCAGTGCTTCTGCCAGTCCAGCCTGATGGTCCCCCTACTAGGTGGCTTTCTGTGGGCCAGGTTGTAGCACTCTCTGAACACAGCCAGTGGCTACCTACCAGAGGTTGAGATATTCAAGAGATGAGATTTTTGAGGTGTGGAGCACAGATCAGAGCACACCTTTGGGTTTTTCCTCTATTTCTTGTCTCTGCTCTTGGTGAGAAGGAAGTTAGACCAAATGGATGTGTGATCTTGCTTGTATCTATAATCTTCCACACAGTGACCTGTACTGAGAGGTGCTCTCCATGCTCCTGACCTGTCTCCAGTCAGCAGCTCTGGGAGCAGGCTGGTCAGGTGAGATCCTCGGGTGAGAGCTCAGGTTCCATGAGGGAAATATCTGTTTGTCTTTAGGGATCCATCCCAGAATGCATGTGGGATCAACTCAAAAGATAAGGATTTCAGTCTTTCTATTGAGGTTGGAGGGGCACTTAGTCAAGCATCCACCTGTATTCTGCTTCAGTATGCAGGGCTCAGGCTTATTAAACTTTTCGTCTTAGCTACAATTGTAGAATATATTGTAGGCTTCAGTTAGTGTGTTCCAGGGTGGGGGTTTTTTTGGTTGTTTTTTTTTTTTCCTTTTTACACTAGGATTTCTTATTTTCTTGATTTGGCAGCAGCACGTACAGCAGGTCTTTTGTTGTGTTGAAGGAGTTAGTACAATACAATACAACCATTTGTTACCTCCTCCTGCCTCCCCTCCCAAGAGAGTTCTGTGGCCACTGAGTGGGGTTTTGCACGGAAGCTGTTGAAGGTGTTTGTGTTCTGTTTCACCAATGTGCAGCAGGAAAAATAATAGAGTCCATGATCTTTAATATTATTTTTTGTTAGCCTTCTCTTTCCCTTTGTCATCTTGAAGGTAGTCCTGCATGTGTGATCTGTCTAAGATGTGCACAGAGGACAGTGGAGTGCTTTGACGTGACTCTAGTTACCCTGTGTCTGCATGTTGTTGTGTGGCAGCACTGGGAGGTCCGTGGCAGAGGTGAAGGTGACAACCCTCTGGGTGCTGCATCAGACCGTCAGAAGATCTCCTGTTACAGTGTGACCCATAGGTAGTTGCTTACCTGTTGGTACCATTGTGCCAAATTAGGTGGTGGAAGGAGTGTGTGATGTAACTCACTGCAATGCATGTTACAGTCTTTCTCTTACAATATCATGTCATATATCTTGTATTAAACAAATAGGCTTTCATTTAACTGGAAAAGTAAATAGAGCTTATGCATAGTCTGTTGCACAGTGTCCCATTTCACTGTCCTAAACAAATCTTATTTCCATCTGGTGCAACACTCGTACTTGCATGGTTATAAAAGCATGTACAGTCTTCTTTTATATTACCTTGGCCAGTGCTGCTGCATATGTTAATATTCCATGTGCCAAAAAACAATGTCATGTCTTAGGCGAAGATATTTGCAAGGTTAAGAATGATGTTGATTTTATCTGTTTTCCATCAAACAAGAATTGTTAAACTGGATGCTATGCTAACTAAGAGTAGTAATTCTGGGATGTACTGAAAAGGGTGGCATGTGGGCCTCGGTAGAGAGACCAAGTTGTTTCTGGAGGCTCTCCACCGTCAAGCACTGGTCAT
The DNA here is from genome assembly GCA_013400135.1 of Rhinoptilus africanus. Taxonomy (NCBI): domain Eukaryota; kingdom Metazoa; phylum Chordata; class Aves; order Charadriiformes; family Glareolidae; genus Rhinoptilus; species Rhinoptilus africanus. Next base: position 54,140 of record VXBO01009845.1, on the reverse strand, counting down.
ATTTCCTCCTACATAAGTTTGGAACACACAGGTCTGTGTTCAGCCTGTAACTGTGCTATATCTTGCAGCCCAGAAAGCCAACTGCATCCTGGGCTGCAGCAAAAGAAGCGTGGCCAGCAGGTCAAGGGAGGTGATTCTGCCCCTCTACTCTGCTCTGGTGAGACCCCACCTGGAGCACTGCGTCCAGCTTTGGAGCCCCCAACATAAGAAGGACTTGGACCTGTTGGACCAAGTCCAGACGAGAGCCACAAAAATGATTGAGGGGCTGGAGCACCTCTCCTGTAAAGACAGGCTGAGAGAGTTGAGGTTGTTCAGCCTGGAGAAGAGAAGGCGCTGGAGGGACCTTATAGCAGCCTTCCAGTACCTGAAGGGGGCCTACAGGAAAGATGGGGAGGGACTCTTGATCCGGAAATATACAGATAGGACAAGGGATAACAGTTTTAAACTGAAAGAGGGTAGATTTAGGTTAGATATTAGGGAGAAATTCTTTACTGTGAGGGTGGTGAGGCACTGGAACAGGTTGCCCAGATAAGCTGTGGATGCCCCATCCCTGGAGGTGTTCAAGGCCAGGCTGGATGGGGCTGTGAGCAGCCTGGTCTGGTGGGAGGTGTCCCTGCCCAGGGCAGGGGAGTTGGGACTAGATGATCTTTAAGGTGCCTTCCAGCCCAAACCATTCTGTGGTTCTATATTGTGGGGTTTGAATCTTTTTTTTTAACAAATCATATGAAGCTCTGGGGTGCATATTTTTATAGTCACTCTGTTTTCTGGCATTCATGGAAATAACACTGAGAGTGCTTCTTACTCAAATCCAAAAAACGTACTCAGGGCAAACCTTGAACAAACATTGATTACCTTTGGCCATAACAGCCATGCACTGAACTGGTATTACTTCAGCAAAAGTACAAAAGTGGAGCTATTGCTTTCCCTGTGTCAGTGAACATGGTGTGTGTCTGTGCAGGAGAACCTTTTGTGTCGTGTTTGGTCTGTGATAGAGGCTTTGTTGACTGTTTTGCTGGGCTGTCACCTTTTGTAAAAGATAGGTCTTGTAAACATAGGAATATACTAGGTTGTTAGTATTTTCTTGCAATAACTGAACTTTCAAAGCTGTGGTTAAAAAAAAAGGGTCAGTATTTTTCTTACAGGTGACTTAAGAAAAATCCCTGCTACTTTAAACTCTGTTCAGTTCCACAGCTGGCTAGCCATGTGTATAACGTATGAAGAGGGAGACAAACTGTTCTTCAAGGGAAGTCAAACAAATAGAGCTAATCCCCTGCCCCAGGGATATACCTCCAAAATCCCGTGCTCCTCAGGTTAGACAGCAGAGGGGCTGAGAATATTGTGTTGCAATATTCAGTGGAAAACCCTGTTACTCTGAGGATTTGAGAAGAGCATCCGGTGTGACTTCTGTCACTTTCGCTGGAATGGGAGCTGCAGCAGTTTAAGCAGACAAAGCTGAATGGCTTTTTGCCTCTCTGAAAGACAGGCTTAATAAAAGAGACCCATTTGCAAAACAGTGCTTGGAGCCCTGGTCTAGCTGCTTCTATGTTTCCACATGCTCCATTCAAATCTTCTTAAAATCAGGTCACTTTTATATACTTGCCAAGATGGGATTTTAGGAACCAAAGTCTGTATATCCAGTGATCTCTTTTGTGGTTTGATCTCTTTTTCTTTAATTTTAAATTTCCTTAGAGCTGGGATGTAAGGTTTAAAGCGAGCCTGCAGATGAAGCCTGAGGGTATTTAGCACTTCCTAGAATAGGACCAGAATGTCTGTACCTGGAAATATTTGAAAAACAAAGTTAAACAAGAAGCAGTGTTGAGTAGGCACAGGCTTTAAAGGACTGAGACATCTATTCACTCTGTTTTGCGTTTCTTTTTGTAGTGTGTTTTTTTATTTTTATTTTCCTTGTTTATTTTGTTTTTTAAAGAAGTGATTTGGGCAGATATATTTTTCTGAGGTTATTCAGGTCACCAGACAGAAAGACTGGAGAAAAAAAAATTAAATCATTGTCCTTCATTGTATTTGGATGACTCCTGTTTTCCTTGTTCCTTCCTTCTGTCTTAGAATTATTTTCTTTTGCAGTCAGTGCCCTTTTGTATGATATGAGGGTGGATTCTACTGGTTTAGATTACAGGAAGGAACATATGCCATAAATAGCTGGTATATATTCTGCTAACACCAGGAGTACTGAAATAGCTCATCTTAAAAGGCAGGGGAAACCTAGCCAGTTGGCCAAGTGCCAGGAGATTGCAGGGTTGACAATTAGTGGGAAGCCTGGAAGAGAGATTAATGGTCGGCTGTACTCTAAAAAATAGCACCTTGAGCCTCAGGAGAAATTCAGCAAGGGCAAGTTTGGGAAGAGCCATGTGCTGATGCCTTCATGCAGTTTTGCCTTTCTCTTGACACTCCTGTCCCTGCAAGGTCCTGGCATTCCTGCGTGGTGTGTTTGTCTCTGTGATGCTGAATGCTCGCACAGACCAGGCTAGCTGCCTTCTCTGCCTTTACCCGGTGTATTCAGGGGGGGTTTGTATAGGTCTCTTTGAAGGAAATCCTTCACATGTAGTCAGCCCTTTCTGTACTGCCAGTTAACTGAAAAGGCCCTGATAATTTTTGCAACAGATGGTCTTCATCTGGGTGACTTCTAATGCTGAATAGGCTGGCACTCCTAAGATGCAGCTATTCAGAGCATCCTGGGGTTTTTTTGTGTTTGTTTTTTTCCCCACGATTAGCAGTGGTTTTGTGTTTCTACTTCTGCGAGAGCAGCATTGTCCATACCTGCCACTCTGGAGAGCTCGGGCTATAGCCAGAAGCTACAGCTGTTCTTTGGTAAGGTGATGAGGGTGTCACTGTCCATCCAAAGATACGTAATTAAATAAGTTGGTAGCTTGTACCTGGCATCTCTGACATTGCTCACAGAGTTTTCCAGACCTTTCACATGGAGAACCTGAGCGGCTGTGGTTTTCCTAAAGATCAAACAGCAGAATGGCAACAGAGTTTGGCCTCTTTAATATCTGAATCAACTGTGGTGGTGTACAAGTGGCTTCCGAAAGCTCTGCTCCGCCAGAGTGCTGTCCACCGTTGAAACTGTGAAATACACTTGAGTTTCATGTAACCAGTTTTTTGTTACCTAAAACACTCTTAAAATTGTGATGTGAAACAAGTTAAAACAAAAAACGACTATGGGCCAGAATTCAGGCAAACCTGCAAGAAATCCTCCTTTCTCCAAATGAAAGAGAACAAATAGAGAATGCAAGGTTTGGATTTAGGTGTGTGTTTGGTTTGCTTGGGGAGGGGGTGTCTTTCCACATAGATTTTTCTTCCTTGGTATCAAATAATACACATTTGGTGCTAAGGGAAGCTGGTTTGATGGAAGAATACTGAAGGCCTTGTTCAGTTGCCACTCAGTCTCTCCCCTACTAACTATTTCAGGATTTGGCCAATAGTTATTGCACATCTGTGATATTTTTCAAGGTTTTGACTCTATTTAGATTCGAACAATAACATATCATTATTTATTATTATTTTATACTTTTTCTGCCAACCGTGAAAACGGACCTTTTCTTCAAAAAAGAGTAAAACGAAGAGAGTAACAAGAGTCCAAAGGCCTCATGGAACAAGTACATTTTCCCTCCATTCTAGTTGCAAACTGCATCCCTAAATTGGCAGCAGGCAGAGTAAGAAGCATCCCTGGCTCAGAGAAGTGACAGGAGAAGTGATGGAGCCTCCTGCACCCTGGGAGCAAGGAGAAGCCAGGCTCTCTGCCTCCCCCGGGGCTGCAGCATGGAGAGGTGAAGCAACTTGTGAATCACCCACATGCACACGAGGGCACGGAGCAGCTTCTTGGAGGCTGGGTCTGTCACCTCAGCCCCTGTGTAAAAGCAGGCAAGTGCTTCTGTGCCACTCCAGTTCCCATTTAATGAAATCGTCCCCAGCTGCCTTCTCTTGCCCTTAGCTGGTGCCTTTGGCCTCTCCTCCTCTTGCTCACGCAGGAGATTGGGGTTTAGAGGGCAGCTCCACCTGGTATTGTCACATGCCCTCTTTCAGTGTGGCACCTTAGGTGACTGTCTACCTTCCCTAAGCTCCAGGCATGGAGTTACTGGTCTAATTCTCTCCCCCTCAATCTCGTGAATGTGTACGCCAAGGCAGTGAGGTGTCTCCCATGTTCCTCAGTCAGGCGGTGCCGCACGCTGAAAGCAGGGGAGGTGCACATTACCTCCGCCTGCACTATCTCGGAGCTTTCCTGCCCAGCTCACCACCCTCAGGCGCAGCTGCTGGATTAGCAGTTGCTGATCAACTCCAATTTTGCAAGGTTAAAGAAGAAAGGTAAAGAAGAAAAAAGCAGTGTACTGCTTTAAAGGTAAGTGAATGCTTGTCTATTTAGAATAAGGACTTCTTTGTGCTGCCAAACAGAGTTAAATTGGTGAAATGGTATGTGGTGTGCTGTCATTTAGTGAAGCGTATGGCTGTTATGTAAAGGTTTTAATGACTTTCTTCATCTGTCTGCTTAGGAACACCATGCGTCTGGCAAAATTTTGAGAAGGCTCAAGGCGTTAAAGAAAGCTCATCTAAATAAAGGAGGGTTAACGTGACATTGCAGTTACTTAATCCTGCATTGTCCTCCCATGTGACTGCAGGGATACTGAGGCGCAGCTTTTCTTTTGCCCGGTGCACAGATTATGCTTTTCCTGTCATCTTACAGGATCAGTTGTGTTATTGAACCTGCCATGAGGAGGAAGCAGGGGAGCAACAAACTTTTTACAGCGAGGCTTCAAGGCACAGCAACATTTCCAAGGCACAGTGACAAGCTCACAGGCTGAAGAATGAATCAAAGGCAAACCCGACGTTCATGTCTTGGACTGGTACCAGAATGAAGGAGAACTACGCTCTTAAGGTCAGCTACTCAAAATGAACTGGAAGCATCTGGATTTATTCAGAGTAGTTAATCAGCTGTTTGTTTGAGCTTTATCTATCAAGTTAGTTTTCAAAGCAGCAAGCTAAAGCCTGCAAATTCATGTCAAATGTTATGCATGTGTCAAATGTACTGCCCAGGCAGTGAGCAGCTCACAGCTTTCTTGCACATAGTTTACGGTTTTAATTGCAAAGCCTCTTTTACCTTGTAGATTAAGATCCTGACATACTAAATCTGTTAGTGAGAGATGTATGCAAACAGCTTCCAGTTTTATCTCTGATTTTGAACATAACTACAATATGTAGATATGCCAGATTTGGTTTTGAAGTAATTTCCAAACTAATCCTTGGACTTTCAGTAAGCTGCTTTTTTTTTCCCCTAGGTTTGTCACAGTGTCCATTATGTGCCGGATTACATATTTATACAGAATGATTTCATTTAAACTCCTTATTGGGACTTCTTGTTAAATGGGAAAGTGATTACCCTATAGACTATGACAACAGGATATGTGAATGGAGGAAGTCTTGGAAAACACCGCTATTCCAGGTGGCATCGTGAGGACAGCACAGAAGACGATGGGCACCCGGAGAGCTACGGAGGAGATGAAGAGGGCAGGCAGCAAAGACTGACCCCATTTGAGAAACTAATGCAGGATATGTCCCAGAATGAAAAAGTGGTGAAAGAATTAACCCTGGGAAAGAGAATTGGCTTCTATCGAGTCAGAGGAGAAATAGGAAGTGGGAATTTCTCGCAAGTGAAGCTTGGAATTCATTCCCTAACCAAAGGTAGGCACCGCTGTGTGGGTCACCTCTGTGCTGAGCGTCCTAGTTCTGTATGTATACAAACAGACCTCTGTGGGAAGAAAGATGCTGTCTGAACCTTAAATACACGTGTTTGTGTCTTTTTTGTTGTTGTTGTTGAGTGAATCTATAGGCAGGGTCACAGACAAATGCTTAGGTTTGGATTAGGCTTTAAAGAAACCCTATAGCAGCAATTACAAGAAAAGTTCATCTCTGCGCTTTGTGGAGTTAACACATGGCTGAAACACTCCACACCTTGAAGCAAGGTGTTGTGACTCCATTCACACAACTTGTCCTGTCCTCCTGCCCTCTTCCTTGCCCCAGCTCATGGTCTGCAGGGCCATAGGTGGCAAACCCCGCCGGGCAGCCTGGCTAGGCCTGCTGCTGCCCGCAGAGAAAGTTAGCAAGGTTTCTGTTGTTTCCTCGCAAATTTTACTAGTATGGATGAAGCTTTCATTTGGTTACAGCAATTTTGGTGAGAAATTTTATGGCTGCTTTGCGGACTCATTTGCAGGTGGTTCATTACTGTAAAAAGCTGGGACAGGGCTATAGGTGTGGGCTGAACAGGTGCAGAGAAACAACCTCTGGTACAGCCAAAGTAGGGTTTGAGTTGAATTGTCAATGGTTTTCCTTTTTCTAAGTACACAAAAGCCTTTCTAGTTCTTCCTAGAAGCAGCATATAGAGTGCTTTTGTGTACTGTTCAGCAGTGAACACTTTGGTTACAGGTATAACCAAGAACTTGTCTTCATCTGTCCTGTTTCTTCTTCTGCCTCCAGCAGAACAGAAACTGTTCTTGTTTTCTGTCAGGGATGAATAGTTTTCCTGCATCTTTGTACACTACTATTGTGGTTTTTTCCCCTCGGTCTTACCTCTCTCCTTCCCTCCATCATCTTGTAGGTGAGAGAACAAGATACACCCCAAAGCCTTCATGCTGTATTATCTGTTGTTGTTTTCCCTAAACACCTCTTTCTGCCCAGACTGCAGAGGTGTGAAACCTCACATTTATCCCTCATGTGCAGCAGTTGTTGCTGGGAATCAAAGTGGGGAACGGATGGGGTTTTTTTTTTTTCCAAATTTAAGCCTGCCTGTGCCTAAGGCTTGCTTTTAACAGGGTGTGGAATTTTGGGTTTTGCTTGTTTCAGAAAAGCATGTCTGTTCTACTTGGCCCACAGCAAGTTATTTCCTCTTCTGTTCTGTGATTTTTCTTCTTCCAGAGAAAACTGTCTTGTGCATACTGTTGGAGGAAATGCTGCTTCTGTACTGGGAACAGGAGAAATGCTAATGAAAGGAAGTTATAAGTTTGATCTGGATGAACCTTTTCCCTATTAAACTTACTTAGGAGACACGTTGCTTTAGCATTTGAATAGAGCTGATATTGAAAAATTTTGAACTTCAGTGAATACAGTAAGCTTGGACAAACTAAATAGCAAAATTATTTTTTTTTTTCTTGAAAAGGTTCTTTTCCGCCAGAAAGCTCTCAAATTATTTTTCTTTGGTAAATAGCTTTTTTGGTTAAAATGTTCACTGGGTAAGGAGTTCATTTCTTGATACTAACTTTGCAACTGTCATGAGGAAGGAAGGATGAAGCACAAACATCTTCTGACTTACCTCTGGCTGTGAGCTGTGAGCTTTTCTGTCCTCATAACTAGGAACATGCACATGTGTGCACGCACATGAGCACATGCACACACACACACACCCCACCACCACTCACAAAGAGGATTCTGGTTTTTCCAGTAGATGCACATCGTTGTGTTGGTAGTGAAGTTACGTTCCTGCACAGTGCTAATGAGTACAAGTTAGGTTTTTTTGGCTGATTATATAAATACAAAGGCTTCATTATTAATGCTGTTTGGGTCCCGGTAGTACGGGGGAGGTGTACGTGTTGGGGAGCTGTTCAGCTCTTCAGTCATTGTCACAGTGTTAAGCTCTAAGTGTGGTCTTTCTCCTTACATGTTACCCTATATTAAAAAAGGAAACAATCTTGTTCTTTACTAAGATGAGCAAGTGTATCAATTACATGTGTTTGCTCTTCTGTAGCCCTTGTGATCTGTTGCAGCAGGACATGAGAAAAAAGTTTTCTAGAGAAAGAGAGGAAAAAACCTGCAGGATCATACTGGATGAAGAACATTGTTTCTCTCACAAGAGCTGCCGTGGTTGCGTAGAGGATGCAGGAAAATTAATGTTGCTATGATGTGTATTGGGTTATTCAGTAGCATTACCCCCTTTATTAACTTGAATTGTGGCAGAGAGTTTCTCAAGACCCATGGAGTTGCTTGCTAAGGACTGCTAGGTTCCTAAGCTCTGTGTAACCTTTATTTTATATACCTTCCAGCTGACAAATGTAGTGTGAGAGCACAGCTAAATAGATGCAATTAAGAGCATCCAAAATTTACAATTAGTAAAAAGCCAGTGTAATGTGAAACATCAGTTACAAAGGCAGGAATGACCAGATACTTAGTTTGCTGGGGGGTTTTGAGCTTCTTTCTGTTTGTATTTTGTTTCCTTTCACCATCGTAGCATATACCACTTCTTCCTCAAATTATTTCTCAACCTTTTCCTAACTTCTCTTACTAAGATTTCAGTTAGCTCTTTTCAAACCTCAGCATGCGCTGCATATAGTCAATCAAAATCTCTCTACTCAGTTTTAGTATTGAGGAAAATAAGCTGCCTGATAAAAATGCCCTTCTGTTGAGCACTGCTGCTGCTTGCTTGTAAAACAGGCAGGTTTCAGAAGCAGAGGGGAATGAGTTTAAAAAAGAAAAGGAGGGTGTTGGTTTTTTTACACTTTAAGTGGGCTGGTTTTCTTTGCATATCATGCATATGCAACTGCAATGATCTGGATTTAAAGGAGCTCGGTCCTGATTTATGGTAGTGTGTGAACAGAATCAGGCCCTTCAGTTCTAAACCTCCCCCCCAACCCCATTCCCTGCCGCTACTTTTCCTTTTAAAACTTTGCAGCAAAACTGACCAGGAGGAACAGTAGATTCCAGCAAAAGGAAAGGGAAAGAATTTAACCTGGAAGATTATGGTTTTAAAGCCCAAATGCCCCCCAGATCAAGATGTAGTGATGCCATTACATAGTTGAGATTGTAAGAATTGTTATCCCTGTGGTATCGAAGCATTTAGTTGTGCAAATGTTACCTACTGCGAGCTGATGCTCTTTCCTCTTGGTTTAGGTGATCAGTACGAAACCAACGTGACAAGGGTCTTAGTCTTTCACCCCTAGGTCAGCTGTCAGAGCTCTGCCAGGACGAGTGTCGTGTGCTGTTACCGTTCAATAGCTGCGTTTCCTCCTGATTCACCACGCCTCCAGCAGCACCACGCAGGAGTAGGTACCCGCTTTCCTGAGGGGCTCACTAGAAAGCATGGAACAGGTCAGAGAGAAGCAGTGTGGGGGAGACTGCACGAGGTCCTTCTGAAAAGATGCGTATCAGAGGATAGATCAGCACCTTTCCCAAGAATCTCATCTGCTTGGAATATCTGCTGCACTTCAGTAGGGAGATCAATTTATGCATGTATGTTACTAAGAAAGGTAAATATACCAAACATGGAGTTTTCTTGATCTGTACAGATACATGCATATGTATCCTTAACGTTTCCTTTAGATATGTTGAAATACTAAACATGAGTTAAATAACTTTATAATATTAAGTAAAAACATTTTCAGTGCTTTTATACCAGACCACACATACAAATGTAATAGCCTTCTCACTTTTCTCTTAAAGCAACAAGTAAACAATACTGGCTTTTTAAAAAAAAAATTTACTCCCATGTACCAGAAAGCAAGGTGAAGGGGTTTTTTTCTGAAAAATTCGATAAAGAGATTAATGGTTAAGAAATCTGTGAATGTTTGACTAAGATATTCTTGGGAAAAAAACCCCACCTTCTTCCCAGGAATAAACAGCTGGTTTTATTGCCATAATCCAGTGTAATTCTGCTGTCCTGACAAGTTATACAAAGCCACTGTAAACCTATTTTAACCAGGCTGATCTTTCAAATACCAGCTGTATTCAAGAGTGAAGATAAAAGCCATTACCTACCAATTAATACATAAACATAAAGGCAATTGTGATTGACCTGTTCATACTGCTCTGAGCTACCCTGATGATGTGGTGCAGCTGCAGATGTGTATCTGTGTTTTGTGGCCCTTGGCTTCACTGTGTATAGGCTACAGAAACATGGAGAACTCAACTGCAGCTTTGCGTTACCAGGACAGCTTCAGACAGCTAGCCTTGCAGGATCCCTCCAGCTTGTTATTCCTTCACTGTTTTTTTCCCCTTCCTCAGAATAAAGTCTGTGTGTGATGTGGATTCATGGCCCACTGTGGCATGTAGATATAAAAATGTCCTTTTCCTGTATTCTGTACAGTACCAAGAACTACTCATACACGAACGTGTTGGAAATACTGCCACAGCTATCCTGAGAAAGACAAACCTCTACAGCGCTGATTTTGGTAACTGAGAACTTGTGGGGGTATGGGATAAGAAGTTAGGGAAGAGTTCTGTAAGTCGCACCAACTTAAAAACACCTCTCCATTATAACCTTGCAGGGCTACAGCCAGAGCCCCTAAATTACCCCCGAGTTTGTCTGTCAGCTCAAAGCACCTAAATATGACACCTCCATTAGTCTGCAAGTACCAGGCTCAGGCCTTGCTCCTCAGACGAGCGTGGAACTAACGACAAAAGAGAAAGCGCAGACTTTCTTTACCAGCATTAGACCCTGAGAGCAGATGCTGTAGCTGTGGCCATCAGACACCACGTATTATCCTGACAGCAGCGGAGCACGCTAAGACAGCAGATGATTTGATTAGCCCTTGCAATGCTCTACCAGCCTTTAGCTACCTCAGCAGCGAGTAGGATGCGGTAGATGGAAAGGGGCATATGGGTGTGCGTGAAAGACCGCGGGGCTTAGTGGGCCTCTGCAGCTTAGCTGATACTCATCAGAGGTGAAATCTTATTGCACTTCTGTAACAAAGCATCGTTCTAAGTAAATGGTATTACCATTTGTACCTATTGCATTAACAACATGGACAAGCATTTTTCTTTTCAGACAAAGTTGCTATTAAGATTTTGGACAAGACAAAGCTAGACCGGAAGACTCAACGTTTGCTATCTCGTGAGATCTCCAGCATGGAAAAACTGCACCACCCAAATATCATCAGACTGTATGAAGTGGTGGAGACACTCTCAAAACTGCACCTGGTGATGGAGTACGCAGGAGGTGGGGAGCTCTTCACTAAAATCAGCACAGAAGGGAAGCTGCTAGAAACGGAGTGTAAAACAATCTTCTCCCAGATCGTGTCTGCGGTGAAGCACATGGTAAGTTGCTCTTCTTCCACGGGCAGGTTGCCCCTCACTACTCTAGCAGATTTTGTGGATGTATATTTTGGTTTTCAACTAGTAGGTTTACTGTTACCAAGATTTCAGGCCCACATTTCTGAAGAGCAAAACAGCTAAAGAAGAGCTGTCTTAAAGGCACCAGAGAGAGCTTTCACATCTGCCTCTGAGTTACTGCCTCTGTGTTGACAGCTTTTGGGAGGAGACTGAAGAGGGAACACCTGGTGGGTGGAACCATCCCTTTAGCAACAGCCTTCTGTCTGCTTTCAGTCGCTGCAGGCACCAGCTCACAGAGCTTCATTTCTTCCCTCCAGCTATTTCAAAGCATTTGATCAATCTTGATCTTCTGCTAGAACAAAGTGTTCCAGAGAAGAGGCTTGTTAGGTGTTGCAAACATACAACTTGCTTATTAATGAATGTGGGAGACTGGCAATTAATACTGGCACTTAATTCCTGGTCCTCCCTTTGGCACAAATCTATGAGGTTAACACCCAGCCAGTCACTTCCCCTTGCCTAGTCTTTGGTACTGCAACTGGATTTAGGATGATGCTATTTGTGTAAACCCCAAAGCATCTTATAAAGGCAGAAAAGGAGCAATTGCCTACTTCAGTACCATCTCCTCTGAACCTTGCACAGTAACTACATCCACTTCAAACAACAGTATAAAAACACAGGAAGACTGCTCTGCAAGTACGTTTACTACGTAAAAGTAGTATTGTTAAAGTTGGCTCAGGGTGCCCTCCGGTGGCTCGTATTCTTCTGCCATGTAATAGCCTCAGGCGAAGGCAAAAGCAAGGATGTTCCCAGGTCAGTCAACAAGAAACTGCATGACAAACTGCTTGTGGCGTATATAAACAGTGTGCATTTTTATATGTTTTGACAAAATGATCGTATGCCCTGTAAGTGATGGACTAGCTTCAACACCTTTTGCATAGGACAGGACTCAGCAGCTACTGGAACTTTCTTTTAAGTTTCAAGATCACATCTATTTCTTAGCATTAAACCCAGACTACCAAGCTGGTCGTCTCTCCACTTTTACACACAGACTCCTGTAAATTGTTTTACTTCTGCTAAACTATCAAATCCAGGCTCCTTCAATCGCATGTCACTGCTGCCAGCCTGCATAAGGACAGAAGATCCTGGCCTATTTTCGATGACAGTTTAAAAATCTTGGGATGCTGGAGGGTTTCCTTATTGCCTCCAGATACATGTACCTTTTTACTTCAAAGGATAGGGCAGAGAATGCTCCAACACACCCATTGCTCCTCATCATCTTAAAGATGAAGCTAAACCCTTACCTAATCAAGACAGGTACATCGCCACTAAGCAGAGCAAACTCAGTTACGGTCCTTGGCTGCCACATGCCATTTCCAAGGGAAAAAAAAGTACAGCTTACAGTGTATGCATTTATTTTCAATTCCTGAAACTAGAAGACGCCACTGAATTTGGTGTCTTGTAACAAGGCACAAGCCCGTGGTCCTTTTCTCCTGCCACCCCAGTTCCTCACAGGATGTTAGATCACACAACAGAAATGTAGCAACTTATTTTACCTGCAATTATGCTCACTTGGTGAACGAAATGCTTTCATATCGTAAGTCCACAAGCTTACAATATATACAAAAATGGAATTGGTTAAAAAGAAATTATTTTTTGTTACTTACATAATGACAGAAATGTAGTCATTGCAAAAGCAAGCGTTCTGAACTCTGAAAAAATACAGATTTTGCACATAGAGATACTTAGTCTTGTAGGATGAGACATGATGCCATCACAAATCTGTTTCATGAAAATAACTGATATTAGTTTAACAAAAGACTGCTATTCTTAAAAAACACAGCATTTTTCTTCCCATCTTCTCCAACTACTCTGTTGTTCTTTTATCAGTAGAGAATCAAGGTAAGTTTATTTAAATACTTTAACTCTTCAATTTCATTGCAATGCTTATTTCTCACTTGGTCCAGGATAACTGCCTTTCTCCCATGTGGTAATTAATCGATGACACCAGCTAGTCACTCAAGAACTTTCCTGTGAACAAGCTGTTATCCAGCTTTCTTCTTGTTTCTACAGCACGAGCACAATATCATTCACCGGGACTTGAAAGCAGAAAATGTCTTCTACACCAGTAACACCTGTGTCAAGGTGGGAGACTTTGGATTCAGCACAGTCAGCAAAAGAGACGAAACTTTAAATACTTTCTGTGGCTCTCCTCCCTATGCTGCCCCCGAACTCTTCCGAGATGAAAACTACGTTGGCATTTATGTAGACATCTGGGCACTGGGAATCCTGTTATACTTTATGACGACGGGTATCATGCCATTTCGGGCGGATACAGTGGCCAAACTGAAAAAGTGCATTCTTGAAGGGACATACAATTTGCCTCCCTGCCTCTCAGAAACTTGCCAGAAACTGATAAAAGGGATCCTTCAGCCAGTACCAACCGAACGATACTCTGTCAAGCTTATTATGAACAGTGAATGGATGCAAGGAATGCAGTACCCCAAACCTTTACAGCCGTTTAAACTGGAGCCGAAGTATTTATCAGACCCCAGTGCACTCAAAGAGGAAGAAATTGAAGTGAAAAATATCCTGGAAGACCTGGGAATCACGGAAGAACACATTCAGAACAACCCGGGGAGAGATGCGCGCAGCTCAGTTACGGGGGTCTACAGAATCACTTTGCACAAAGTGCAGAAGAAGAGGGCACTTGAATGCATTCCCATCATGTCCCATCCAGACCCCAAAGAACAAGAGTTGAGGAGAGGAGTCAGTTCCTACAGCGGAACGAAGCACACATCCAAGCTGTGTTCTATTTTATAAGTGGCACCGCCAGCTTTACGCTCAGCACATTTAACAAAGGGGTATATTCACTTTTCACGAGTTCTAGTGTTACCATTTTTGTAATTTCTGAATAAACTAAAAACGCATCTCCTTTGCATTTCTCCAGCCTCAGTGAAGCGCTCAAACACAGAGCTCTCATGCATTTGTTTGTCCCTTGCTCCAGAGACATGATCTAGCCAGTGCAAGAACCCCAAGTAAGTGAAACAGGTAAGGGATCATTAGCGGAGGTGATCTTTTAGTGAAGACCAAACAGTACTGCATTTGACAGGCTGAGGAGATTCTCCATGCAGGCATGTAACAGCTAACTTCTTGGAAAGTTGTACCTCAGCTCAACGCAACTTTACCAGGACAGTTTCTGCAGAGAACTAAATTTAAGTAGAAACCAGACCATAACCTAAACAACTGTAAATTCTCCTTTAAAACTTCCACAGCAAATTAAACATGATAAAAATGTGTATCTTTTTATTTAAAGGAAGGGCAATGCTGCTGTTGACCTAATTTGTCACAACTCAGAAAGCCAAATTAGGAGATGCCGCTTTAACCCTGCACGTGCAGTGGCAATTCCCAGCGTGTGGCTGGCTGGGCTACCGCCTGCTAGCCTTCTGACACCTTCCGTCACTTGCATGGTTCTGACAGTCTATGACTGCTTCCACTCCCGTTGTGCTCCAATAAAGAAAGATTTAAGTGTACTCCAAAACTCATGTAGCTTTAAATTCTTGCTTTAGCACAAGGCAGCACTAAGCTGAATGCAACCACTAAAAAAACCGCACTTACATATTAAGCATTACAGGCTTGTACTAACTCATGCCGTGCTACTTCAGCAACAAAAGGCCAGCACAAAGCTGATTCTGACGCTCTTGACCACTACAAGTAAAAAGTTGGATAATCTGACAGGTCCAGTTGTTCTGAGCATCACCAAGATGTCTGTACTCCTATTTCCAGCTTTAATTGCTTAGTTTATACTTTAATCTTCAACACCATCGGCTCCAATGCAAAGAGTGCAGTAGCCGTCCTTCTCTCAACAGCCATCGCTGAGGTGCCTGAGCTAACGAGTTGAGCCTAGTTAAAGCAAGTGAACTAATAGGAGGTTTAGTGGGCCACAGCTGGTGCTCTCAAATTTAACGGCAGGATTATCTGTTATGGGGACTGATGAGATCATCAGCTGACATTAAAAGCAGCAATTAATGTAAATGAGCAACAGAATGACTGTGAAAAGCCACCCATGGGAAGCTGGACTGGGTGAGGCTCAGGTAAGCACAAAGCAAGCAGCAGTCCCCCTGCGCAGTTTTTCTGAGGGGACACCACATACCATCTTTCCTAAGACAGTCATAAAGATGAACTGTGTTTCATAAGATGGGAATGAATTCCTGCACTGCAAACAGTTTCCCTATGAAAGCATTTAGGTTATCTTGAAACATAGCCCTGAAATAATGGGTTTGCACCAGCCTAAGCAACTCTTTCCTTCCACTTTTGTAATGGAATATTAGGAAAAAGATCCAGAAGGTCCACACAGCTTGTGAACCCACAACTTCAGGTTTTCACAGGCCCAGTTTTCTCTTTCTTTCCTGCTAAAGAAAAAAAAATGCATCCTGAACACCCAACAAGTCAGCACTACTCCAACAAGTTTCAAATATCTCAAACTTTATTTCAATAAAGGATCGACCTCACGGACGGTGAGGTCCCTGTGGTTAACTCTGTGCCAGTAGCTCCCTTCTCGGCCTGTCCACTGCCAGCAATGGACTTTGTTCCATGGCAATTTGTTTTTCTGGTGCCAAGGTAAGTTTCACGAGGGCAACCTAAACCAAAATACTTGCAAACGCTATCATCATGCATCATTGCTCCATCATTTTCAGCAGAACAAACAGATTAGTATTCATCAATTTATAATAAACAACTATTTTACCAAGGCTTGACTGTACAAATACAGCAAGTTATCAAATCCTGGTGAGTGACAGATAATACAAACACTTCATTACACACAAAAAAAGATGTAATTTAACAGACAAATTATTTTTTGCTACTTTATATTAGATAATGTAGCTTTGTAGAATTAGCAGAGAAATTCAACAAAACTTCATTCTGTACATTAGCTCAATTTAAATATATATTACAAGCTTACAAGGCTCATATCATAGTTCATTTCCAATCTGGGCTTTAAAAGTCTACCAGAATGGACTCCCCATTAGCACTGTGTATCTACCACTTGCAAAATGGATAGCTTTCAGCTTGCATGTTGAGAGAAAAAAAAAAAAAAAACAAAAAAGGAATAAAAGACCCCACTCCTACAACACCACCAATAATGAGAAGGACTTCAAAGTACAAAGCCAAATTCAAAGTTAGAAATAGTCTTTCAGAAATGTATTTATATAAAGAATAGCGAGAGGCCAGAGGTCCAGACAAAGTGATCTTCCTCCCTTCCTTTGTTTGCCAGTTAAAACAGCTCTGTAATATCTAGAAGTTTTATTTGAAAGTTCTGCTGCCTCAGGTACTTCTACTAAACAATCCCGAAATGTACGAAATCAACGAACCCATTTCTTTAAAAGAATTACTGCGTCCCTTCTTTTTCCTCTTTCCTCCCAGGCTGCAGTGATTTTACAATGCCAATATAACCCACGTGATATGGACGTTAGGAGGAACTAGGTAGTAGCTAACGCAGTGGGTTACAGAGTTTCTGGGAGGAAGACCACCTGTCAGTCTCGCTGTTCTCAATCCAGTTATTTTGACAGGGGAGAGAGATTCTGTTCTGGCAACGCGTGTAACTTGGTGCTATACCTCTCCCCAAGCAACAGGGTGACGGGAGGCAGGCTGGGAGAAGAAAGGGAAGCTGGTGAAGGGAAAGAGAGGAAGTGCAGTATTCAGAAGATTGACTGCTTACTGTCAAGGCACTGAGAACCCTAACGTTAAAAGCTTGGACTATTTTGACACACTCTTGAGTAGAAGTTAACAGTGTAGGTTTCAAGTCATTTTACAGGGAAAGAGCAAGCAGAAGGTTCTTTTTTTTCAGTACATACAAAGACCTTGTAACAGACTACAGCTACAACTCAGCAATTTAAAAAATTCAGACATGTTAAGGAATCCACACAACCCCTGGCAAGTCTCTATCTCCAATATACTCCTGATTTTAGTGTTCCGAAAATACTGTATCAGCACAGCATATTATGACAAATCTTTTCAAGGAGCTTGAACAGTTTTTCCATGCCCCAGTGAAGTACTACGATACACTGAAACGTCAGCACTACTGAAATCCTTTTTCCCCCTCTCTCACCCTACCTCACACCTTGTTTCATTCCCCACCTCACAGAGGTATCTTAATGCTCCCCATTGGAAATGGCAACAGTAACGCCTTCAGATTCTGTTGTTGCAGGGATTCTTGGCACTTTCTTAGCAGGGCTTGGGATGTGCTAAGAAGAAGGGAAAAAAAATATTAAATACAGTTTTCTAGTTCACAGACATTCATCCCTCACGGCTAATCCAGCTCTCAAACAACATTCATAGCTACACTGGACAGCTTGGTCTTAAGTCAATCAAACCCTTCATGCCTCATGCAATCTCATTATGTCAAAAGAGCCAGTTTGTTCTTGTTTCATTCTTGTGAAGCTTCATTCTTGTTATGATGAAACGTACTTTTTAAAATCCCATGCTCAATTTTTTTACTTCTGGCTTGTATGTTACACATGTTAACAAAGTATTGAATGCAACTTGTTAAACCACTTCCTCGTTTAACATACATGCACATGCTAAGACAAGCACCTTAAACCGTTCCACTGTTTATATCAAACTCTAAAAGAGTGCGGAGTGTTCACCTCATGAACAACGCCTGGATGGACAACTTCAACTCCTGCCTCCAGAGGTCCATCACCCATGACTGGGCGCCGCGCGTAAGTTCTCCTGTGTTTTTCATCCACACGCACAAGGTACCATGTTCCCTCGAAGAGATCTTCCACCGAACACTGCGGAATATAGTTGGCTGTAAAAAAAAAAAAAAAAGACAGTAACATGCTGTTAGTTGGTTCCAGGCACAGGTTTTACACAAAACAGGCCTTTGCAGTTTGGACATAGTAAGCCAGAAATAACAAGTCCGCATGTCCATTTCAGCCACGTTGGGCCAAGGAACACAAGCTGTTCAGAAGTAGGTTGGACATTTCCTTCGTTCTACACCCCAATCATTTAGAGTCAGGTGAGTTAAGTGATGAGCATTGTGCTGTAAGACTAGGAATGATTTATATTTATGAAGATCTTACCCAAATGATGTGTTTCCTGCCTAATCTTCATGTTTTCAGCAAAGACATCCGGTGCGATACATTTTCTTGAGTCAAGTCTTGTTTTGAGATCAGAAAGGCTGGCCGTTATTTTGTCCAGTGCAGAACCTACAATATAAAACCATCGTGTAAGGTAGCGCCGGTGCTGAGAACTCCACACTAGCACAGTAGCATTTCAAGCCCATTCAAAGTATTTCATATTACAGAAGCTAAACTTTTAGTAATTTAAAAATATTCCCAATTACTCAATCAAAAGGTTAACAGAGTTTGAAGAATATTATTTATTTGCCCAAGGATAGGCTCAAACATTCCCTGGAGCTGGAACATCTTCAGTTTACCATTGCTGCCACAAGGCATTGCCCTGCAAGTTTGCTTATGCTGGTGGGTAGCATAACCAGGCATTTGGAAGTGAGCCTGCGCAAGGGGTTCGTTAACACCTCTTCCTCTCACTCACCAGGCGTGGCGTCCTGCGTAACTCTGATGGAATACAGCGTAGCAGCAAAACCAGAGCCATAGGAGAACACGCTGATTCTCTGTCCTGCAAGCTGCTCTGGGGAGTACCTGCAAAGCAAGTAACAGTTGAAGTGAGAATTAAGCCAAACAACTAAAAAGCGCAGCTAGCTTAGGAAGAGCAGAGAGCAAATTATACTGACTGTAATGCAAATTTAGCATGCTATGTGCACAAATGATGACACTTAAAAACACAGTTTCAAATGCTGCTGTTATGTGATGAGTTCCCAAAGCTGCCTAAGCAAAACAGAGCAAAGAAATGCCCAGAATACGACTATCTAGAAGGCAGTGTTCGTTCTTAAGTGACCTAAAGCCTAAAATGAACAACCACATCTTGGAAGGGAAAGCCAGAATAAACAAGACAAGTTTAAAAAAGTTTAATTTAAACTTAACATGATTTTGTAGAAGTCTGTCATTGCAAAAAAAAAATAATGTTAAGAGTAATTTAGTGTGTATTTGCTTATTATAGTGAAACAGAGAAGGCATTCTGATTCTCTTTTCCACTGCAGTGGTGTTTTTTTGGGGGGCGGGGGGGGGGAGAAGGCTGAAGCTGGAAAAAGACATCACCTTACAAGTAAGATCCTACTTTGGAAGGCAGTAAGCAACTGTTTCAGATCAGCTTCTGACAGAAAGTTTGAGTCTGCTTGTCACTTGAACTGATCGTGTGTGCAGCTTTATTTTTTAACTTTAGTCTTTCTGCATGAGCAGATCTAGTAGGAAAAGGTTTGCTAGATGGTACTTTTACAAAAGGCTTTCCGAAACAAAAACCTTTTATGACCTTACATATAAAAAGCTATGACTTTTTTTTTCCATTTTTATGCTTACTGGGCTAGAAGAGAGGCAAGGCAACCATAGACTGAAGGGGTATACATATTTCCATTCTGATTGGATACAAGTAACGAAGCCTTGGTTTTCTGATTGAAGAGCTCTGCACTGGCTTTCATAAAAGCTTTTTCCACATCTCTGTCAAAATACGTATCTTCAAGTTTTACATCCCTATTAAAAAAAAGTTTAGAAACAGTTACTAAAACATCAGAAATTAAAAACACTCCCTTGATGTGTAACAAATTACGATTATACGAATAAAGAAGACAGCAGCCATTCTCACCTGAAAGCTTCCAGACCACTGAAAACACCGTCTGCTGTTTCTGGGTTCTGGTCACTGAGAAAGTCATTCAGCAAGAGTCTAGCCACAGACTTCTGTACCAGTTTACAGTAGGGAGAGTGAAAGATCATGAATCCAAAGTCATTCAAGGTGAAACGTCTGTCTGTCCCCTCTAGAAGTGGCAGAAATGTCATGTTACAACTTATGTTTGGTACTCACTTGGACTACGAAAATGAAATAGGGTGGTGGCAGGCTACCAGTCATCGTAACACGTCAGCATGTAAGAGACAACTGTACGACTAACTACTGCTGTCACGTTCATTTAACACGCTGCTGCTACTTCTATTTAGAAATTAGCTTTTTACCGATCTTTTGCACCAGCTAACAATGTTTGCCCTTCTTCTAGAAAAAGCTATAAGCTAAACAGAATCTCTGTATTTCTACTCAACGTTTTGACATAATAAATAATCTACTTAAGTAAGACATTTCCTACAGGAGAGAGCAAACATTTCAATTGCCTCACAACACACAAAGAAAGGGACCCATACACTAGCTTTTAAATTAGGCGCTAAAACTTGAAAACACATTGTCTGTGTAGTTACACATTCCGGTATTGGACAGATCTTGCAATATCGTCAGGTGAGGCTACGTACCCTTTTGCCACTGGGCATGGATTTTGTTGCGATAGACAGTATAGCAGCGGTCTAATGCACTGAGGTAGCACTGTATAGATAGCTTGCCATCAACTACAGGATATTCGGAGACCATATCTGGCTTGTAGAAGTCATAGGCATGCTGCATGTGGGTTCCACGCAACCCTGATGGAGAGAAATGGACAAAAGTTGAAAGTTACTTTATTCAGCTGCTTTGAGTCGATTTCAATGCGTCACCTAACACACTTGGCGAAACAAGCAATGTCAAGCTGGTTTTCACAGCACTGCAGGCCCCTTAAGGTAACGTTTCACAGGGTTCTCAACTGTGAACTGTTCTTAAGTACCGTAGGACTGAGCACAACAAACACAAGTAACAAATGATTTTCATAATTTTGCCTTGAAAGTAGAGACCAGTGTTATTCAGCTCTAGTCCATTCTCTGTCAATTTTATTGAAGATTCTCCAAGGAAATAAAGAGATTAAGAGCATCTCTAGTTGTTCCTTGCTGCTTCCTATAACAGGACTTGTCCAAGTTAGCCCAGAGCAAGGGGACACAAAGTGCAATTTCTGACATTAGTGGGAGTTAATTCAGCCCTCCAGCAACACAGAAAAAACAGGGGACAGGCTTCAGAATGGATCCGGTTTTCTGGCGGAACAGTAATTTCTTTTCTCATAGGACTAACCTCTCTCAAAAATTAAGGGAGCATTTGGACCAACCAGCATAGCAACAGCACCAGCTCCACCTGTTGGTCTGGCATTTCCAGTGGCATACACAGCTATGTCTCCAGCAACAACAAGCGCATAGCGTCCTGCAAAAAACACATGGAAATAACGATGAGGAACAGCCAAGAATCCAGCACATTTTAATATCCATCAGCAGTTTTTAGACTTTGGTTACAGAGGACATGACCCCAAGTTTAGGAGGCTCTTCAATCCTGACTTTGCCCCCTCCGTTTCAATTTCCTGGCAGCCACCGAAATTTACAGGAAAAGACCAGTGATTATTAGCTATGTCGTTATTTTTTGCACTGCAACTAAGTAGTGGCAAATGCCCAGAGCATTTAAGAAAGACTGCAGAAGAGAAGAACAGTTTACTGGGTTTTATACGGTTAAATATAAACACTGTCATTTTAAGGCAAACTACTTGAAACCAGGGGATGATGTAACTTTTCAAGAAAATACCCTGAACTTACCATCCCAAGAGCTGGACTCGATCCAATTAATAGCATTAAAAAGAGCAGCGGTGCCTCCATAGCATGCATTGGTGGTGTCGATTCCTTCTACATCTGTATTACCAGATTCTTCAAAAAGTTGCATCAGGACAGTCTTTACAGATTTTGATTTATCAATTATTGTCTCCGTTCCAACTCCTAATCTCCCGATACAATCATAGGAAAGGCTGTTCCTCTCCATGAGCTTCTGAACCACGGTCAGGCAGAGAGAATTGATATCCTCCCGGTCGGAGCAGAACCCCATCCTTGACTGGCCTAGCCCAATGGTGTACTTCCCAGCATCCACACCATCATACTTCTCCAGCTCTGCCTGGTCAACATACTGGGAGGGAAAATATATTTCCAGTGCAACAATTCCCACATCTTTGGGCCAGCAGGATTCAGCATTTACTGGAAGAGACCCAGGCATCGTGGTAGATCTTTAAGGAAAAAA
>VXBO01009845.1:13993-28719 GCA_013400135.1 Rhinoptilus africanus | reverse complement strand
CGACCCCGCGCCCTGGGCCTGTGTCGCCTCCCTCGCCTGTGCAGGGTGCCATGGCCGGCCGGGACGAGGGGCTGGGGGCGCGCACGGGGTCTCTGCCAGCGTGCGATGCCCCGTCCCACCTGCCACGGAGCCTCCCTGGCAGTCTCTTGGCAGCTCGTTAAACCCACGGTGTGCTAAGCCACATCTCATGGCCACGCTGTTACTTCACGAATCGACAATTAGCTAATGCGTGGGTTTCGCGTGCCAACCACAGGCCTTTAGGCCCCGTGATGATTTATATCCAGCTAATCCATTGCTGCGCATCCCCAGAGGAGTCCTCCCTCCCGCTACAGGGAGTGCAAACCTTTGTTGCAGGTGGGAAATTGCTTGATAAAAATCACACACAAATTTTAAAGCCCGGATAATCTGGTTGTAAAACACTGCTTGAGTCAAAGAAATACACTGCCGTAGCAGCTGTTGTCAGGCCTTGTGAGATACGATTGCTACAGCTAGCAGAAGACATCACCTTGCTCACCTCACACAGCATGGTGTTATTTCCACCATCCCAGGGGCAGGTAACAATGATGCAAAAGGAAGGGAAAAACCGTCATAGAAAATGTTGACTCCTGTCGTGTTTGTTCAATCTGTTTTGAACTTGTAACTATTGCCATGTAAAATCACAGATTTGTTGTGTAGCTCTCTGTAGTGCAAGGATTGAGAAATGCTGCTGAGAAATCGAGAAGCTTTGTTTGCATGTGTTACCCTGCGGTCCTCTGATAAGCTTACACCAGTCTGTGTACAAGCCAGTTTCATTTGTAATTCTGAAAAAAGCACGTGGACAAAAAGCAAACGGAATAGGTGATGCGTAGTTACATCATGTAGACACACTGTTGTCTTCTGTCCCGACAGACCAAATGGACTCCTTAGAAAAGCTGAGCTTCAGCTCCGGGAGTCTAAAAGTTCAATCCCTCCTTCTTTTTCCCTTCCTACCACAAAAAAACCCAAACAAACAAAAAAACCAACCCCAAACTCAGCACTGTGTCCTTCTTCTAGGCTTCCAAATGGGTTCCTAATTCCAGCGTCTCCTGAGACGCTTTGGTGGCAGACTGTTTCCTGACATCAGGGTACTTGGACTGTTCTGGCTTTGGGGAAGCACCGGCGCTTGGAGGAGATGAAGCAATCCATCTCGTTGAATTTGTGGGAGCGCCTCTTAGGGCTGCGAGTGCACCCCGAGACCTTGCAAACCCTTCCCTGCTCCCTGGGGCCTGGCTGCTGGGTACAAGGCCGGCTCCGGTACAACGTGCTCCCGTGGCCTGGGATGGGGCTGCAGCAAAAAGAGCTGCGTGGTGAGGAGCCGTGAGGAGCCTCCTGGGTGGCCTCTTCCCCCTCTCTTGGGAGCTGCGTTCGAACTTGGCCCCTCGCCTGCGCGGCACTGGCACACATGCCTGTGCCTGGCTGCGTCCCTCGCCGATCCTGACCCACTGACTGCACTTCCCAGCTTCACCTCTCACCTGCTCATCGCGTCACACTTGCCCAGAGAGCAGGGCTCCTGGCTGACCCCGCTTGCCACCACTGGCCCTGCTCTTGATTTTTTTGTTTGGGCTCTGCGAGAGCGTGAGGCAGCTCCCCTGCCTGCTGCCCTGTCACCTTTGGCTCCTGGTTCACCTGCCCTTGCTGCTGCCTGGCTGCTGAAATCCGCTCGCCTGTAACCCTGCACTTACATGGTAGTGGGTTTTTATCTTTTCTTTCTTTTTTTTTTTTTTTTTGATGAGTGTTGTATTTGCTTTCAAAATGGTAAAGGCAGAATTGTTTTTTGCAGTTGTGTTTTTGGTGTGCAGTCAACGATAAATGCTGATGTAAATAGCAATCTTCTTATCTCTGTTACATCTTCACAGATCTGATCAAAAAAAGGTGCCAAAATGACTAAGATCAGCTTTAGGAGATGATCCATATTGCTTTCTTTTCCATGGTCCACGGTACAACATGATGAAGGATGTCCCATAGTCTTCTACATTAACTTTCTGTGCTGTAGAAGACAGTATGACGCAGACATGTACAAAATCATATCTATTAATTTAAAATAATGTTTTTGCAAGAAAAAGCCCCCCACCAAATTAACCACCAACTGTAGCCAAAAAAATTATAACTCTGTTCTCCTATTGTGCCAGTAATGAAGCACATTTAAAGATTACACCCTGCAGATGATAAAGGAAAGCTAAAAGGTGACAGATAGTTGCTGTATTTTCAGAATTTTAAAACTGAGGTCAAATACACAATGCAGCTGCAGGTTTTTAGTAATTACCTGAAGTTAAATTCAGAGACCGGTTATCTAATCTATGCTGCTAAAAGCAGTGCATTTGTCTCCTCAGGATGTTTCTGAATCCAGATGCTGATTTATATTTACGTCAAGTCCAGATGTCCTCCTCTTGCAGACTAGTTTGATGACTAATTCTTTATAGCCTTAGATCTACTACTTTTTCTTATTAATCAGTACAGTTTATTTTATAATTTTTGTCTATAGCATTATTCTTTTTATTCAGCTTTATGAGGCTCCTATCTGCTTTTCCTGTCACTGAGTGTATTGCAAGGGAATATTTACAAGAAAATTACTATTATTTCTTTACAAGAAAGGATCTGCCTATACTGCTATTGCGATAGANTTACATGGTAGTTGGTTTTTATCTTTTCTTTCTTTTTTTTTTTTTTTTTGATGAGTGTTGTATTTGCTTTCAAAATGGTAAAGGCAGAATTGTTTTTTGCAGTTGTGTTTTTGGTGTGCAGTCAACGATAAATGCTGATGTAAATAGCAATCTTCTTATCTCTGTTACATCTTCACGTCCTCCTCTTGCAGACTAGTTTGATGACTAATTCTTTATAGCCTTAGATCTACTACTTTTTCTTATTAATCAGTACAGTTTATTTTATAATTTTTGTCTATAGCATTATTCTTTTTATTCAGCTTTATGAGGCTCCTATCTGCTTTTCCTGTCACTGAGTGTATTGCAAGGGAATATTTACAAGAAAATTACTATTATTTCTTTACAAGAAAGGATCTGCCTATACTGCTATTGCGATAGACTACAATTGTTTTATATGGATTTCTCAGAAAGATTGCAGTAATAACATTAAAGTTGTCAGTGACTCTTGTTGCAGACCTCTTAGGTAATTAATTATGGTCCTCTAACCAAATTATGCTCCAGACATGTGATTGCCACTATTTCCAGCCCAGCTTGTGAGAATGCAGTTCATTTTCCTTTTGTGGCTCTAAAGCTTAACCAATCTGTTGAGTGAGATTTTTCGTCTTTGATAATTTGGACTAGTGTACCAAAATGAATGCTGTGCCTTGGTAACCTTAGAACTGGAAACCTGAGAAAGGAGAGGTCCATTTAATAGGGATGGTATTACCAAGGAAACTCAGCGTAACTCAGAATAACCTTGCAGTAGAAACCCGCTCAGACACTGCTAGTGAGAAGACAAAATTTCCTCTTTCTCAGTTAAGATCCAGTTGGTTTTGATAAAAAATAAGTTTGAATTTGAGTCTCTCTTGCCATTTTTCAGCTGTGTAAAAGTGGGTGGTATCTCCTTATCCAGTTCTGTTTTGAAAGAAAAGTGTTTGCTGTCCGATGACTCACCTTTACTTCTAGTTTTAAGCCAGTGTATCAAATTAAGGGCGCTGGTTTTGTCTCAATAGACCCAACAGGTTCTTTGCCTCTGTTTGGTAATTCTTAAGCAATTCTATCTGTGACTTATGGGATTTTTTTTCCTAAAGCCTCCCAGAGAAATAGAGTTTGTCATCGTGGGTTAATAACTCTTAAAAAAATGAAAGAGACAGGCAGTTAAAGCTGTTTCTTAAAACCGTTTAAGGGTGAATTTGTTGGAAATTTCAGGAATCTTCATTACAGGCCTAATTTGGATTTAATTCAGTGGGAGGTACACTTCTAAGTCACTAAAATACTCACTGGGGTTCTCAGACGCAGCCGACTAAATCTTTAGGTGCCTAAGCCCATCGAAAAGAGAGCTTTAGCCGTCATTTTCAGGGAAAGCAAAGTCATGTGCTGCAATCGTCTCTTCCACAAACCAAAATGTCGAGATGACTTTACTGAAAAAGTATTGATTTTATTTTGTTGCCAAGTACAAAATAGCAAAGGTCAAAAATAATGCTCAGGTACAGAGAGTGTGAGGTCACCTAAGCGAAGGTTTGGAAACTGGAAGGTTTTTCTTTTGCGTATTTGTGTGTCAGGGTTCAGGGATAGATGAAACTGTACCAAATGGTAGATATTTCACGTGCTGTTTTGATGCTTTGTATGCCAACATCAGGGAAGAAAGTTTTTTTAGACTGAATGACTATTATTCAATTCCCAAAAGAAAGCATAGGAACCTGAACTTGAAACACAGTTGGCAGCCGGGAGAGGACTTCTGTCATCTCATAGTCTCTCAATTTGATCTATCGAATCTAAGAGAACCTGATATGAGATAACACACACTCTGAAGAACCGGGAGATGTGAATAAACCGATCAGAGCCTGTTTTTTAAAGTAGGTTCAGTAAATGCAAATATTTCAATAGCACTTGAGTTGCAGATCTCGCTGGGCCTTGAAATATTTATAACATTGTAACAATTCCAGTTATCGAAAGCTATAAAAATGCATTTAAGTCGGACCCTGCTGTGTTTATACAGTGTGCACAAGAGGAGGAACTGCAGCAGTGTTAAAATTTCAAATAAGAAGCAGTAATTGTTGAACAGAAGAGAACCTAAGATTTGGGGGCCAGGAAAGCTGACAGTACCAAAAAAGGTCACCACCAGGAAGCAGATACTGCTCTCCAGACTCAAGAGAGAATCGCAGCTGTGCTGCATTCTTAGAGATGGCAGAGGACACTTCTTTCCCTTCCCTTCCCTTCCCTTCCCTTCCCTTCCCTTCCCTTCCCTTCCCATTTCACACTCTAATCCTGTGAAATGCGTGGAGATTAGGGTACACTCCATCCTTTAGTCAATATTTAGGGTACACTCTATGCACTCAAAAGGCTGGATGGGGCTTTGAGCAGCCTGGTCTGGTGGGAGGTGTCCCTGCCTGGGGTGGGGGGGTTGGAACTAGATGGTCTTTAAGGTCCCTTCCAACTGGAACCATTCTGTGATGGAAAAGCTATGAGGAGCTGATATGCCATCAGAAACCCGCCTAGGAATCTGTAGCTCAAGAGGGAAGCGTGAAGGTAAAACCTGGAATGCAGAACATGAGGAAGAAAATAAATGTAACTGCCAGAAACAGTGAGATACTGATACTGTAATGTAATATATTTCATCAATTTAGCGTTCCTAGTGCTCTGCTGACCTGGGCCTGGGACTGGATTCTGTCTAATACCCATTCACTATATGCGTGTGGTGTCCGGGCAGTGCACCATCAGAGTGCGAGTACAACGGCGGAAAACGTGTGCCATTTCAGCTGCGTCAGCCGGGGCGCATCCTCTGCCTCCCCAGCGAGCCCCACGCGGCGTTCAGGAGGAAGAGCTTCTCTGCATGTTCAGAGTCAGAGAGAGCAATCCCACCTCCTGCTCCCAGCAGATGACGTCCCGCGTGCTGTTTCAGCAGAGGATGGAGCCATGCGTAATGTGTGTGTGGTGTACACAATATTCCCTAGACACTGGAACAAGCATTATGTGAGTTGCTTCATCCCTGTTAGGAGGCTGTTGGCTCATCAGAGAAGATAATTATGTTTCTTGTTTTATCTGTTTTGGAAGGAGTCAGTTTCTTTCAACAGATCTGCATCTGTGTGAGTATGCTATCTATTCTCCAGCGACCTTGCTACAGATGTTCATCTTTATTTTATTTAGGGAACCTGTCAGCAGCTGCTTCGGTCTACTGTCATCTGCTGTGCTTTCTCCCGTGTTTGCAGTATGTAGTTAGACATAACAATTACAAAACAAATACAAGAGACAACTCTGAGGAGCTAATTTAAGTCAAATGCAGTGAATAAAACCAAACAGTAATTAGTAGTGGAAGAGGAGGAAGAAGAGAATTATGCTGCTATATTAAGTATTTTTGGCACGCTAGGTATTTTAAGTATGCATTCTGTGGCACTCTTTTTAAGACCTCTCTTTTCTCTCATTTGCTGCTTTCCATGTGTGCATCTCTGAGAAGAAGGGCCTTTGTCTAAGATGGCTTTGTGGAAATACTAAATTAGTTTGAAGTTTCGAGGGAAGGAGGGAGGGAATTGAAGTCTGTGCCACATGGGAGAAGGCAGTGCCTTGCAGTGGGAGGGTCTTCAAAGAGTCTTCAAAGAAAGGCCTTGACAGACGCGCATGATCCTCAGTGCTAATTACGACAAATTCATCAGAGAGGGTAGGAAGGACCCAGCTGAAGGATTTTAATAGGGAACTGAATGAACAAAAGCAATAGAGATTATCTTTATTGCATATCGGATGCCACACTTTGAGCTCAATGAACAGGCTTAGTTATTATCACTGAAATCTCGTGATAATAATGTCTGGGAGCAGAGATCATTTGGAACAGGTAAAAGATAAATGGTTTTGGCCAACGTAAACTGAACTAGTATCTGGAAAGGTATCTGTAAAATTATGTAAGAATTAAAAAAAGAGATTTATGACTGGAAGAATCGAAACAAAACAGGAAACAGCAAAAAGATGATTGCAGACAATGAAAAGGAACTGCATACTGGCATGTTAAAATAGAAATCACAGGGGAGGTTGCCATAAAAGTCGGGCAGGAGAGAAAGATTTAAGTCTAGCGAGAGGTCTAGGAGGTACAGGAGCACTTGCTACAAGACATTGTCAGGAACACCTTGTAGTTTGGCTGATAATCTGACCAACACCATTCTTGTCTACAGGTGATTTTTTCTGCCACTGCTTTCTCTAGCACATAGATATTTGTAAAGTCTTTTTGATGCTACAATGATTCATCATTGATGAAGTCTGGTATCTTTGTTTGCAGTGCCGTACACCACAGATATCTTCATCATGGGGCTTGCTTCCTCATGTTACTGTTTCTTTTCTTTCTTTTTAATAATTTTGGGTCTTCTCTGCTTTCTACCACGAGGTTTTCTTCTGGGAATCTTATGCTTATTCTTCTTCATCCATTTTTTAACTTTTCTAATCCGTGGGCTCACACAGAACTTTCTGCCTTCTATGTAGAGTCTGACAAAGCAAAAATTGGTTGTCAGTTTCAAAGAAAAAATTTTAACCCCCCAACCTTTTAAAACGATTGTACCTGTCACTCACTTATGAAGACCACAAAGTTAGAATTCATTAATCTTAAATTATGTTTTATGCTAGGTCTATTCACTTTTGTCTGGTTTCAAATATGTAGAAGTTAGGATGCAAGGTTTACGTGTTTGCACTTCCTTTCCAAAATGTGAAAAAAAGCTTTATTACATCAGTGTGTCTCAAAAGAACAACAGTGCAAAACAGTACATTTCTATGTCAAATAAATAAGTAGACCACTTTATTATTATTAATGTCACGATTATCATGCAAATGTCTAGCAATAAAAAAAGTTGAAGATTTCTTTCAAATTTATCAATTTAACCTAAACAGTGTGATATTGTACCAGAAAAAAAAAAAAAAAGAAGCAAGTTTATGTAGAAAAGTAAAGCTGATTTAATGAGTTTAGGCAAGGTTTGTAGAGGATCAATAATTGGAAAAAACAGACATGAGTCATTCTTCAGTTCTGAAAATAAAGCAAGTGTCAAAGTTAGTGTAGGCTGGATAACGATTGATATTATTACTGAAAAGGAAATTCAGTTTTAGCAGTCAGAAGTTTAAATAGCACAAGGAAGGACAGTTCTTAAGTCACACACAATTTTGTTTTTCATTGAATTTGTGTTAGCATTCTAAGATTCTGCTTGTTTAAATGGCACCTAATAGGTTTTAACTGGATGGTAACCCTTTCACAGCGAAGGACCCAAAACATCTCTTACATAACAGCTTCTAGGTGACACAGGCCATCCGCTTTCTGCATTTCAAACCTCTCCACTCTTCGGAGAATTCCTTTGGGAATTTCATCTGAAATTTTTGTGCAACAGCTAAAGGCCCCAGGAAACAAAGCTAAAAAGAGTAACAACAATGTTAGAAAAAACATAGATATGAAGGGAACAAGTAATAGCTTGACTTCGCAGAATCACAGAATGGTTGAGGTTGGAAGGGACCTCAGAGGTCACCTCGACTAAACACCCTGCTCAAGCAGGGCCACCTGGAGCCACTTGTCCAGGACTGTGTCCAGATGGCTTTTGAATACCTCCAAGGATGGAGACTCCACACCTCTCTGGGCAGCCTGCTCCAGCGTTTGACCGCCCTCACAGCAAAAAAACCCCCTTGTTTTCCTGTGTTCAGATTGAATTTCATGTGTTTTAATTTGTGCCCTGTCAGTGGGCACTACCGCAAGGAGCCTGTCTCCCTCTTCTTCTTTCATTCCCATCAGGTGTGGGAGTGATGGTTACAATACCTTGATGAGAACTCCCTTGAGCCATCTCTTCTCCAGGCTAAACAATCCCAGCTCTCTCAGCCTTTCCTCATATGCAAGATGCTCCGGTCCCTTCATCATCTTTGTGGCCCTTCACTGGACTTTCTCCAGTAAGTCTATGTCTCTCTTGTACCAGGGAGCCCAGAAATGGACACAGCACTCCAGATGTGGCCTCACCAGTGCTGAGTGGGTCACCTCCCTTAACTCTGTGACTGGTACTCCCTGCTCCCAAACCCTGGTAATGTGGTTAGCAGCTATTCTCTGTGACTGAGTCACACATTCGTCCCCTTTCACTTATTATCAGGCTTCGAAGGTCCTGTGAACCAAGTAGATGAACCAAACATATTTCTTCCTCCCTTCCCTACTGGTCCCCATCAGGTACTGGTGCCTGGGGTTATTCCTGCCCAGATGTGGGACACTGCGTTTCCCTTTGTTGAACTTTATGAGATTCCTCTCTGCCCATTTCTACAGCCTGTTATGGTCTATCTGCAAGGCAGCAAAACCATGTGGTGAATTAGCCACTGGTCCCAGCTTTTTATCATCTGCAAACTTGCTGAGGATTCTGTCCCATAGTCCAGGTCATTAATTAAGATGTTGAACAGTATTGGCCCCCGTGTTGACCCATGAGGTTCACCACTGTTGACTTGTTTCCAATTGGACTTTGTGACACTTATCACAACTGTCTGGACCACATTGTTTGGCCAGTTTTCAGTCGACCTCACTATTCAATCATCTAACCTACTTTCTCAGGTTGTCTATGATGTTATGGGAGAGAGTATCAAAGGCTTTAATGAAGTCAAGGTAAACGATATCCACTGCTCTCCTTTTGACCACCAAGCTAGTGGCCTCATTGTAGAAGACTATCAGGTTGGTCAAGCATGATTTCCCCTTCACAAAGCCATGCTGACTGCTCCCGATTACTGTCTTGTCCTTCAGATCTTTGTAAATGCTTTCCAGGAGGTTTTTCTCCATCACCTTCACAGGGATTGAGGTGAGGTTGACCAGCCTATAGTTCCCTGGATCTTCCTTCTTGCCCTGCTTGAAGATAGAAGTGATATTTGCTGTCTTCCAGTCTTTGCTTCTCTCCCAATTACCATGACTGTTCAAAGATTATTGACAGTGGCCTCACAATGACAATGGCCAGCCTTATCAGCAGTAGTGAGTGGTGCATCCCATCTATCTCTGTGTCTTTATGTAGGTCAATTTTTTTCCAAGTGCTCCCTAATTTGGTCCTCCTCCACTGATGATAAGTCTTCATTGCTCCAGACACTCCCTCTGGTCTCAAGGACCTGGGATTCTTGAAGGCCACTTTGAATGGGAAAGAGTGAGGGAAAGGTGGTGCTGAGCACCTCTGCCTCATCCATGTTGTTTATCGCCAGGTGCCCTGCCCCGTTCAGCAGCGGGTTCACATACTCCCTCCTTTTTCTTTTTCTGTTTATGTGCTTATGGAATCCTTTCTTGTTGCACGTCACACCTTTGTCCAGATTCAACTCTAGCTCAGCCTTGGCTTTCCTAACCCCATTCCAGCATAATCAGACAGCAAATCTATACTCCACCTGGGTCACCTGCCCCTGCTTCCACTCCTTGGTTCCACACTTTGTTTTTAAGTTTGAGTTCAATTAGGGGCTCCGTGTTCACACATGCAGGCCTCCTGCCACTTTGCTTGGTTTTCTGTTTGTCAGGACAGACCTTTCCAGAGCTTGGAGGAGGTGACCCTTGAATATCAGTCAGATTTTCTTGACCCCTCTTCTCTGCAATGTAATATTCCATGGGGTTCTTCCAGGCAGGTCTCTGAAGAGGTTGTAAATCTGCTCTCCTGAAATCCAGGGCTATGATCTTGCTTTTTGCTGTGCTCTCTTCTCTGGAACTCCACTATCTTATGGACTCTGCAGCTAATGCTGCCTCTGACTTTCATGTCTCTGACCAGTTCTTCCTTGTTTGCAAGTGTCTGGTCCAGCTGAGCACTATTGCTTGCTGGTTCCTTGATTACTTGTGCCGGAAGATGTCATCAATGCACTCGAGAAATCTCGTAGATTGCTTGAGCACTGCTGTATTGTCCTTCCAGCAGATATCAGTCATTAAAGTCCCCCATGAGGGCCAGGGCCTGTAATCATGGGGCTTTTTCAGCTGTTTGAAGAAGACTTCATCTACTTCTTCCTGGTCAGAAGGTCTACAGCAGACACCCACTACAATGTCATCCATGTTCATCTGCCCACTAATCCTGACCTGTAAATTCTCAGTTGGCTCTTCATCCATCCCCAGGCAGAGATCCATGCATTCCTGCCGCTCTCTTGCATAAAGGGCAACTCCTTCTCCTGTCCTTCCAGCCTATCGTTACTAAAAGCCCATACCCCTCCACTGCAGCACACCACAGTCACGGGAGCCACCCCACCACGTCCCCGTGATCTCAGTGAGGTCCTGTACCTGCAGAAAGACTTCTGACTCCTCCTGTTTGCTCCCCGTGCTGCCTGCATCTCAGAGCGGTGTCAGGGGTTAATTGTCTTTACAGCTTATGGGATGAGATACCTCTCAGCTGAGATCCTCTCAGCTTCTCCCACAGGACAGATGGGTGTTTTTGTTGTTTAAAGAACAGTTTCCTCCACCTCTCCTTGTGAACAAGTACGAAAATAATAAAAGAAAAAAAGATTCTAGTGCTTTATCTGGGGAAGAAGATCACCAACATTAATGACACAGGAAGTATCAGGAGTATAATTTAAAAGCTCTGCCTTGTGAGGTTGAATCAGACTCATTATCTTTGGTCTTTGAAATTATGAATGCTGTTGCTGGGTTTTGCGTTTTCTTTTGCCCCAAGGGCTCCCATGGCTGAATGTGTCCCCACTAGGGAATGATCTCCTGCATATTTTTTCCTGCTTGCTAATACCATCTTGAAAATAAAAAGTCAATAAACCTTAAAAAGCAGATCATAACTCCAGTTATTTTGATGACAGATACTAACAATTTTGTGCTTGGTTTTCTTCTGCTCTAGCACAGAAGTAGATCTTCTAAAGGGGATCCCCTCCATCAGCTCAAGAACAAACAAATCTGTGTGTCGCAGGGATTTGTGTAGGATGGGAGGGTCTCAGGACCAAAGTGAGCAGAGCAAGGACCCCTGTGTCCCAGTCCATGAACTAATCTGGGAGAAGCAGGGAGGGAGTCTTCCTCCTATTTGTCTTGATTAATTTATTTTTTCCTAGCCTGTAAATCACACTGTAATCATTTAGCCTTGGAGTGCAAGAGTCAGGAATAAAAGTAGCAGGAGACTCGATTTCAGTTCCTGTAAGCAGGAGGTGAGAAGCCTGCTGAAATGCATTCCTGTAAGCAAGAACACTGTGCACCTTGTTCCTTGCAGCGCTGCCCACTGAGCGCTGGAATAACAGATGCCGGGAAAGCTGCAGCCGTGAGGCCGGGCAGCGAGCCGTGCAGCAGGAGCCACGCTACCCACTGCGGCTTGCAGGGGCTTTCCTACTGGCGGGGCTGACGGCAGGGCCTGGGACTTCCCAGTGGGAAGGGAGGGTGAAAGAAGGCAGCTGGCTGAGCAGTTGCCTCCTCAGCAGCCCAGAGAGGAGGACTATAAATAATCACATGGTGCAGAAGGATTAATTAGGTGTTGAATGCTACCTGTATTATTTCCCTGCTGTCCTTTGCTTTTCTCGCTTCAACAACATGCTGCTTCTGAAGCCAATTAATTGATGTTTGCAAATGGGCATTCAACTCATTGAGCAACACTAAGTTTATTTTTTTCTAAGGGCTCAAGACAGTGTTGGTGACGCTAAAGTATGAACTTTTGTTGTCTCCAGTCAGCTCCTGGCAGAAGGATTATGCAGGATAAAAACTCAAGGAAGGATAATTATAACTTTAGCTCTATCTGAGGTTGCCGTCTGTGCTTTTTGGAGAGGTCTAGTCCTGTGCTTCTTTGGGCTCTAAGTAAACTGAAACACTTGGCAAGGCCAGCACTTGCCAGCCTCCCGTGGAATGGCTGGATATTACAGAAGGTCTTAGGGGGGAGCCAGCTCTCTCCTGAACTCTTCCTCTCCTGGTTTCCCCACTACCCGGCTACTGTCTCTTGCCCTCATCCCACTTTACGTACTCAGAAAGATCACTTGTTTTGCTCTCCAGATCAGAACTGTCTGTGTTGCACTTTATAGTGCAATATAGTGCACTATATAGTACTATGTGAGGCATTTGTACACTTTATAACTGAAAAATAAGAAATTAATATTGATGTACTTTTGTAGCTTTATAAAGAAAAATATACACAAACTCATATAAGGAAAATAAAGCAAAATTATTGATGCATCCAGGTGGGATTATGAGTATCTCACTGGCCACTTGTGACAGACTGTCCTTTTGTAAGGAGCATAGACAACAGAAATTTCATTTCTTAGAAACTTGTTTATAATTGCATGTTTAGATACCACATATAACTAGAGTAACAGTTTTAGAGTGAGTTCAATTACCTGATTCTCAGCCAATCTTTGAATTGGAGCATTAAGCCACTGAGACCTAAGTTATGCAGCTATACAAAAATCTATGCCTCTCAACAGGAGAAAGTGGAACAGAGTGTGTGTGAAACTGGTGAATACACCAACAGAAAACAGACTGAAGTTTTGTATGAAATGTGAATGAGGTGGTGCTTATGTTCTTCCAAAAGGGGCAAAAGCTTGTTTTACGGAGACTGAGCGCCTGCTAGTAACTTTTTATTGGGAGTGCATGTGCGGGGAGGTTGTCTTGCTTTCACGGGTTTGTAAGGTGTTTGCTTGGAGGAATTCTCATCTGCACTGGGGTTTTTTTGACAAAACAGAAGCTGTCACTTTTCAATTATTTTTTTTGCTTTGCTTCTGTGCATGAAAATACACCTACAGTATGGAAAATAGAAATTAATTATCTATCACAGATGAGCATGTGTCATCAGGATCTTTTCATCAGACAACAGGAAAGTATCATCAACAGCCTTGTGTTGACAGAGGTGCTTGTGACGACTGGTACCTTTTTACACGGGAGTTAGTTTTAAAAGTGGGGTTTTTTTTCCCCTGAGTGTGAAGAATTGCAATCAGGGCAGTAAGCCAAGGAATTCCTGTATTTCCCCAGCACCCCAGGAGAGGAGATGTTGCTCTCTGGGAGCTCTGAGCCATCCTGCAACTCCATTGCCAGTCCATTATTACCGTAACTCTGCCCTAATCCCACAAGTGGGAAGCAACCAGGAGGTAATAAGCAAAGCTAATGATTTCAGCCTAATGCCATACCATACATTTTTTGTGGTTTCAGCAATTAGATCAGGTTTATTAGTAATCATTGGTCTAAATAGTGGTTAAAAGAACCGTGGTTTTCCACAAGGATGTTGGCGCAGCCTTTTGTGTGCCATTTATGAGTCAAAGAGATTTTTTCAGTGCTGCCCATTTCATTTGTCCCTGTAGCTCAATGGCACAATTAGAAATCCACAGCTGCTTACCTAAAAACTATTTAGACCTGTTGTCTGACACTGATCCTCTTCAACCGGGAAGCTAAAGGAGCCACTGAGAGGACTGACAAGCTTAGCGGTGAGTCTTGAGACAGGTCCACTCAGGGATTGCTGTGTCGTTATTTCAGCAGGCGATATTATCTGTTTTGGTATTTCTTCCCTGCAAATTCTCACCAGGGAAACCTATTGGTTTTTAAAGGTTTTGAGACCATTTCTCCTTAACATCTTTATTGATGGCATAGAGTGCATCATCAGTACGTTCGCAGATGACGCCAAGTTAAGTGGGATTGTCTATCTGCATGAGGATAGGGAGGCTCCACAGAGGGACTTGGATAGATTGGATCGATGGGCCGACACTAATGGTACGAGCTTCAACAAGGCCAAGTGCCGGGTCCTGCACTTGGGCCACACCAACCCCATGCAGCGCTACAGGCTCGGGGCGGAGTGGCTGGAGAGCTGCCTGCCGGTAAAGGACCTGGGGGTTCTAATCGACAAGCTGCTGAATATGAGCCAGCAGTGTGCCCGGGTGGCCAAGAAAGCCAATGGCATCCTGGCCTGTATTA
Organism: Rhinoptilus africanus; assembly: GCA_013400135.1. Classification (NCBI taxonomy): domain Eukaryota; kingdom Metazoa; phylum Chordata; class Aves; order Charadriiformes; family Glareolidae; genus Rhinoptilus; species Rhinoptilus africanus. The sequence goes on along the minus strand of VXBO01009845.1, from coordinate 14,250 downwards.
GAAATAATGTGACCAGCAGAAGCAGGGAGGTGATGTCCCTCATCCCTCATGATGGTGAGGCCCCACCTGGAGTACTGTGTCCAGTTCTGGGCTCCCCAGCTCAAGAGGGACAAGGAATTGCTGGAGAGGGTGCAGCATAGGGCTACTAAGATGATTAGAGGACTGGAACACCTCTCCTATGAAGATAGACTAAGGGAATTAGGTCTCTTTAGCCTGGAAAAGAGGCGTCTGAGGGGGGACCTAATTAACACTTATAA
>VXBO01009845.1:0-13883 GCA_013400135.1 Rhinoptilus africanus | reverse complement strand
CACTGGAAGAGGCTGCCCAGGGAGGTGGTGGAGTCACCATCCCTGAATGTGTTTAAGGGTCATTTAGGTGTGCTGTTGTGGGATATGGTGTAGGGGGGAACTTTGTATAGTGGGGCTGATGGTTGGACTCAATGATCCCAAGGGTCTTTTCCAACCTGAGTGATTCTATGATTCTTTTATTCTGTGATATTTTTTGGTGGCATCTAAATACTTCAATCTTGCAGAAAAGTCCACTGGAGCAAGTTAAGCAGGCAAGCAAGATATTAACTGGAAAAATACCTTCATTCATCCCACCTTCTCTCTCAAGGATGCCTAAAAAGGGCCTCCTTTTCAGATGCATATGCCTTGTGGAATAGAATAGTGCTGATCTTTTCATTATATTGGATTTATTTAACATGCAATGTATAGCTTTATCAAGTTCAAAAGAGGTGGAGAGAAAAGAAAGCCTTGCCTCTCTACTGAGAATAAGATGTTTAGCACATTTGAAAAAACCCCACTTGGCTTTTTTTCTTAAAAAAAAAGTAAAGAAAAATAAAATCCCTGAAATTCTGAATTATTTTGAAACAGTGCTTGTTGTTCAAGGAATGTAGCACAAGAACTTGATTTAAACTGCCCACAGTGTTTTGTTTCCTTGGAAGCCTGTTAAATCTTAGTAGCACAGTAGTCAGTCACTTTTCTTAGGGCTGAAAGTATCAAGAGCAGTTGGCAACTAGAGATCACTGTTTTCACCTGCATTCAGCTAGACCTGTTAGAAGTTTTTTGGTAAAATATTGGTCCTAAATGTAAAAGATCCCCAAAGTCTGCGAGACTCAGTGAGTTTGAACTGATGTGATTGCAGTGGAGTGCCAGAGAATGAAACACAGCGAAAACAATGGAACAATGATGGAACAAGACCTCCATGAGTACCGTTTATTATATCTGTCTTTACACTTACGTTGATCATTATCAAGTCTCTTTGACTGCCACAAGTTTATTTTTCCATTTCCCGTCTTCTACCTGGCCAAGCTCAGTCCACAGAAACTTTTCTCATCTTTTCTAATTTGCTTATTTCATCATAGTTCTGAAACTTGAGACCCACATGTTAAACATCTGAGGAAGGCCATGTCATGTAGGGTTCAGGCAAGAAATATTAAAAGCAGTTATTGCTGCCTGCTCAGTTTCTGGGGCAACAAAGAACATTTCCCTCCTTCTTCAGTTTTGAGCTCATATTCTTAGATTTGCCTACCCATTTAGGGAAACTGCGGTGCCTGATGAAGAGCCCTCCTGTAGCACAGAGTGGGAGTAGCTGGTGGCTGTTCTGCTGCTCTCTGGCTGCAGTTTTTAGTCAGGTAGGACTGGGTTAATGTCTCAATATAGGTAGGGCAGACCACTGGCAAGGAGAAACATGGCAGCCGTTGGTTCAGCCAGACTTTTGTGTAGAAAATTTAACGTGGTAAGGAAGGTCTTTGCCTCATGAGGCGGGGGAGATGGAGAAGAAAGAGGAGATGAAGCAGTAGATGGTAAGTGATGGAGTCATTGCCTTCCCCACCCCTGTGCTTGCCTTAGCTATGCGTGGTTTCACTATGGCCTCTTTTGACTAAACATAATAGGAAAAGCTCGGCTCCAGGTGGTTCCCTGTCTCCATTTCCCTCTGCTCCAGGCCCAATCCAGCTGCATTAGGCAGGCCTTCTGCAGCTCTCTTCCTGACAGTCTTCACTCCAGCAGTTAGTGTTTTGACCAGGACTTTGGTGGTCCCTCCTGAGTCCTGCTGGCAGCAGAGAGGAGCCTGTCAGTCCTGCCGGCAGAGCACTTAGTTGACCTTCGTGAGCTGGATGTGACCCGTGGACGGCTGAGTGAAAGGCCAGGCTGTAAACCTTCTGCCATGGAACCAAAAAACCAGAAAGATAGTTCTTGCACTTACACAAACTAAGGGAGCCCAGCGAAGATGCATGTGGTTACCTTGCAGAATGGGATCCCCCAACATGCTCTGTGGTCTGAGGGACAGCTTCTCTTGCACAGTGAAATTCATAAATCTGAGGCTCTTTCTGTACCTACGCTGAAACGTGAGACCTGCTGCTAAGGTGCCTCAAGCTGAGGCGCATTAGCTGATGCAGCTCTGCACTAATTGCACAACTTTGGCACACCTGGGGCCATCAGCAGGAGGCATTAGTATTTCCTAATGCAATACTTTTGTGGTTACAAAGTAGGTTTTGTATCTGCGAAAAAAAGCTCCTTGTATTGATGAATGAGATTAAGGTCTTCCTTAGTCAGAACATGACATCTACTGAAATGCTCTGGTCTCAGTATGGCCATTTTCCATAGACAGCTCTTAATCCGGTGTTGTTGGTTTATGAACATGGAATCCAGGCTCTGTCCTTGGAAGGAAATCTGCTATCACATCACCTACACTTTATATTAACTACTGTAAGGCAGACCATTTAGTACTCATTTGCACATGAAGCTGCCAGAAATTCTTCCTGTTATCTAAAACAAACTTGAGGCTACTTTAAGAGTTCAGTATCTCAAGACAGGTCTTTTCCGACTAACCTAAAGCAAGTCAGTAGCTATTTCGTTATGCAGAATGCTCTGATCCTGGCTGGCAGGCACACAAAGAAAGATGCTAGAATCCCTGGCAAATGTAGCATAGCTGTACTCTGTAAAACCAAGGAGGTTTCTTAATAGCTGGAGATGAGAGGGGAACTCAAATGCTGAAAATTGCTCTGGTGCTTCCTGCTATTTTGACAGCATAGTGATACACACAGTTAAAGCATAATTCTGAGAAAGAGATAAACGGAAGACAGAAGGGATTCTAAACTATACCTGCTGAAGTGGTGGAAAGAACTGTAAACAAAGTAAAAATTGTACTATATAATTTTGTGTCCAAGAATAAATACAAATGAAGTTGTGCAGTGACGCTTTTTCTGTTCCACTGTGAAGACTGCTGTTAATACGGGCATTTAGGGGTTGAACAAGGTCCCTTCCAACCCAAATTATTCTGTGATTCTATGATTTTTCAAGACTGTAAGGCTGAAGGGAGATGGACAGATGGGTATGTCATATAGGTCATCATTTTCAAATGGGTCTTTTGATGGCTCTGGACTACAGAGCACCAAGGAAACGCAGGCTAAAAATTGGCAAAACAGTGTGTAATATTGATGTAGCCAAACAAACACTAGTATCCAGTGCCTTTCAGAAGGTAAAATTTCTGCTATTCTTAGCAAAAACAAACTACAAATTTTCTTGCAAAAGAAGCTGTCATGTGCACATGTATCTGTTTTTTTCTGTAAAGCATTGACATTTGATAAGAGGGAGCCCATCTCCTACAGTGTCACCAAGTCACAGTGTCTCCACAAGTCACCCTCACTCTGACCAGACCATCATTACTGGAATAACCTGACTAGCATAACTCCAGCTAAGTCCTTTGGGAAGACCTGGACAATCTTATTTAGTGGTTATTCCCAGCCTGTAGCATTCAACACTTCTTTGTGTGATGCTTTTACTGTATAGGAATTACCAAATTTCTTTCTTATAATTTCAAGATAAAATATATGTAGTAGTTTCTGAAAGAACTTCTGCCTGCTCAAATTGAAATTCAAATGAACCACCTTTGAAATAAGTCCAACCTGCCACATACTCTGTCCTGCTGTGCTGCCCACTTCCCTCCAGACACTCTGTAAATCCCTGGCACTGACATGAGATGATGGAAGACTACCAGTAAAACCGCAAAAACTTCCTTTGAAAAAGGGGAGAGACAGGGGAATCCCTGTCACACTCTACAAAATAATGTTGATCTCATTTTCTGGCACTGCTTGGCAGGGCCATGTTCCTGCCTGCGTCTGGCTGCAATTTTGGCCACCAGATGGCTTTCCTGCCCTCTGTCAACAGCTACCAACTCACATGCACAAGCCAAGGAAACTTTTTCAAGTTTGCATGTACCAGCCCAAATCTTCCGTGCATATCCATAGCGTAACCCTGAAATAAATGGATGCATAATGGCCAGCCTAAGAAGCCTGAGCCTAATTAGGGTCAGCCCTAAATCTATTTCTGATGTGCCTGTACCCAGATACCCACATTCAGTTCTGCCCATTTTCATTGTGGGTTCTGCTGTTTGAATATAGTCAGTAAGTCTGGGGCATGTTTGCCTGAGGAAAGTTAAGGGGGTGAAGGTATTTCCCCTGTGCCAGATGGTTCAGTAGAAAAGAACGTGTTCCAAGAGAACCTTTACTTTGACCTGTGCATGAACGTGCCCGTCCTATTGTGCAAGACCTTGCTGACTGGCCAGATCATAAATCTTATAGAAGAGCAGTTGCAGAACCTTCCCACGCCAGCAGGCGCAGTGGCCATTTTAACAGGATAAAATTTTAAAGTAGATTTTGTCCATGTGTTGACTCAATCCTCAGGGAACTCCACAATTCCTACTCCTACCGAAGCCAGTGGAACTTGAGAAAGGAACATCTCAAAGGCTGAAGTCCTCCAGGATTTGAGTCATCTTCTCTGTGAAGACAGTTTATTTTGCAGTAGAAAAGTACAAAGAAAAACTAAGAATTCAAGTACAGCACTAGCTAATCTGTTTTGAAATTTTAAAATTTTGATGAAAATACAAGAAGACAAAAGCAAGTGTTCTTAGATCTTCCGAATCCTCAAGACATGCTGCACTGAATACGGAGACAAGCTGCATGCTAAACCAGCTTGCTGGAGAGAAAATCAGTTATGTTAAGTTTGTCATTAAAAGTTTTTTGAGATATTTGCCATCCAGGGCAATTTAACTTTAATGGAAAAAGACCAAGCGATTCTCTAAACACACTCTGTCTCGAGAAGCTTGGAAAGGAGGAAATTGCAGCTGAACTAGAGAGATCCCTTTAAACAAATAGTGAAATTTTATTAGGTGTTCCCTCAGGAAATCACAGCTTTAAAGGTCTTATTCCTCCAGCAGTTAAAATCTCCCAGCTGTGATGTTCTTGGTAATGTTTGCCATGACAAATAAGCCACTTGGCTTTTCCTTGCTTAAGACATTTTACAGAACCCAGTCCCGGCATTTGTTGTGGAAACACTGAGGAAGAGCTCAGGTGAAGCCCCGACTCAGCTGAAACAAATGCCAATTGTTCTGTGCACTTTAAGACAGCCAGGTTTCACTTTTTAAACCTCCCCACGCTACAGCACAGACCTTTAAGCTCTCGTCTGCGGTCCCATGCAAAGGCTCAAGCGGACACCATTCCAGGTGGGCACCTTTAGCTTCTTTTTTTGCCTTTGAGGAGTTTTAAGTAGAGAAATAAAGTACAGATCTACTTACTCTCGGATGTCTGACTAACGGCGAGGGCTAGAATAGCCAAGACGGTGACTAAGCTCACATCCATCCCGGCGGGAGCGGCGGGAGCACAGCCAGCGAGCGGGCGGAGAGCTGCCAGCCGCGCCGGGCCCTGCCTCCGCTGCGGCCATCCACGCGATGGAAGCCCCACCCTGGGCAGCGGCTCGAAGTTGGCTCCCGCCCGTGTGGCACTATGGACCTCAGCAGGATCCCTCTTCTCACCCGCCGACGCGCGGCTAAGCCTCTCGCCAGGTGGGAAAACAGGCTGTTTTTCACATAGTACCCCAACGCCCTGCGGACTTACGGCCGGCGCCCCCCAGCCCTGCTCGCTCATGGGGGTCTTCAACAAGGGAGATGCTGCAGATAGAAGTGCTTCAGAGGCAAACATTTGCAGGAATAATAAGGCAGAAGGAATAGAACTGTCAGGTACCGTCTCCATGAAAGCTAAACACACAACATCGTGGGCCAAACCTGCCGTGGTGTAAACCGGCGCAACCTCAGGAAGACACCAGCTTGGCACCAGCTTTGTGTTTGACCTCTGCTTTTTCAGCCCACAAAGACCCTGAGCAAGGGCTGCGCTACCCAGCACATCCTGCTCCCTCACTCCCTTTTTGCTCCCTGGCAATGCAGCACCCGTGTGGCTCGGAAAAGAGGCTCTGCAATCTTTTTGGTGAAAGACAGCAGGAGAGAAACTTGCAGCTGCTGCATCTCCATCTGTTTTTCCCCTGATTCTGTTTTCTGCAGACCATTTCAATAACTTCCCGTGATACCGAAGGAACACTCACTCCGAACAAACATTTAGCTTTCATCAGGGAAAAGAAAGAAAACTTGTGTATTTGGAGACTGATAATTCCTGTAATGCCTCTGTAAGTCTCATCAGAAAAGTCTTTCTCTGACTCATGCAGGTGATGGGGAAAACTGACTCTGGGGAAAATAACTCCTCAAATTTCCTGCTACACTTGACATACCTCACTGTTTAAAATCTCTGAATCTCCCCAAAAGATTTGTGTGCAGTCTCTGTCTGAATTGAACACTATGGCTATGTGTGTATCGAGCAGCTGCCGTGTCTTGCCGGACCTCACCACTGCAGTGTGGGCTGTCTGCTTTGACCTTTTCCAGAGGTGAACTAGAAAAGTCAGTTGGGAAGTCCCTAGACTGTTCAACCAAGCTCACCTTTGCTCTGGCTCGTTACAGCTGTTCTTACCATTCCTAAATTTCCAGAACACAAGATAGAAGAAATTGCTAACCTCAGGGACTTTACTCTACACTTACACTGTCCCAACACCAGTTTTGCAATTCCATCTAATAATAATAAATTAATATAGTGCAATCGAACGTGCTGGCTATCACAGCTTTACTTCATAGCTCTTGGTTTCTACTTGACACTGTTATCTACCAGGATAAGAGAACAGGGCAAATGGAGAGTTAGATGCACTTTCAAACGAAAGTCTACTGTTAAGAGGAGAAAGAGTAGTAGATAATGATGTGTGCCATTTAACGTGTGATTTCAGGGAAGTAATTTGTGTTGAAACCAACAAGCTTATTTATTGTCACCATTTAATTACAGTGACAAATCAGTGTTATAAAAGCTAAACCACCACGACCAAAGCTAAGACAGCTCCCAACACCTTTATTAACATGAACTTAGATAAGGACAAGACTATTAGCAGCATTATTGTCCTTCAAAGTATCACGAAGACGAACAAGCTAGATGAAAAGAAATGCAGCTTCAGTCAGTATGAGATTTTGTATTCTTGTGTCTGCTTGACACTGCAAAACATGCTGTTTTGTGTCCTTGCAGATAATTAACTAGTTTGTTCTGACAAATGCTTCACATGGCATCTCTGGATACAGTTTTAAAGGCCTGATACAGATTATAAAAGTGTCTCCACAGCATGGGGAGCTGCAGCAGTGACAGGGATGGGGGAAGAACAAAAGCACTCCATGTTTTTTAAGACCGGTTCCTGCAGTGACAAGTCTGAAGTGTTCCTCCCAGATGGTTGCTCAGACACACACTCAAAAAGGCAGAGTAAATAGAGAGATCTGCAGGTATTCCTTTCTCTGCTGCTGGCAACAAACTACAGCATACTGAATAAAACTTACTTCTTCGGTCACTTTACTCAGTTTAAACTCAAGTTTTACACCTTGGTGTCCCTCAGAGTTCATGGTGTCCTTTATAGGTCCAAATAAAGTAAATGTCTATTTACTTCAATGGGAAAGTGCAGCAAGGAAACTATGGTTATGTCAGACCCGGAACATGATTTCTGCTTTATGGAGGCTATATAATGTGTCAACAATTTAAAATGCTAAACCTATTAGAACAGGTCAAAATGTAAACTGAAGAAATGACTTTGTTTTATGAGACTGAGAAATTAAAAATAAAAATTAATCTAGGGAACAATAGCAGATATTGTGCTATGGCTCCACACAAACATGCAGGCAGCCGTCCAGTTCACAATGGAAGAACAAGTAGGCCAGAAACTCTTTTCCCAGAATTGCACTGGCATAGTTGACTGTGGCATTAGTTACAAGTTCAGCTAAAGGAAAGTGAAGAGTTTTATTGACGTACTGATTTGGAGTGCACCCAAAGCTCAAACGAAACTGCTAACCTGCAGGCAGCAAGTGTTGCAAGTAAGAAGGTAGTCATTCTCCTATCCTGAGACACAAAGCAAATCCTTGTTTTAATCCTTTTTGAAGTTATACCTTTTATTTGTGAATGTCAGACTGCTGGAAAGGCTAAAACTGGCAGCATTTTAAATCTGAACCTTTAAAATTTGAGCAGATTTTAATGATTGTAACTTCTTCTACGTTAATATGGTTTGTAATATAATGCCTTCAGTTATATATACCTTTCTCTGGTTACTCAAGCAGAGGCAAGAGTAAACTGTCCTTCTTTAACTCACTCCTTACCCTCAGACAATCTTCTTTTACAACAGGAGTGCTGATTACTGAAGAAGACTAAAGCCACTGACAGAGTTTGTTAAAGCAGGATAATTCATGTTAAAACAACTTCGGATCATTGCTGTCTCCAGCAAGACTTAATTTGACAGAAGTTTCAACATACTGATAGATGCAATAGGCTTATCTGTTACATCAGTACTTCCTATTACTCTGTAAACAACCCTAATAATCAACTCACAGTAATAAATTAATTTTTTTCCTAGACTGGCTTGAATCCTGAATACACAGAGGACGTAATTTACAATTATACTTTGGACTTGTCTCCAGTTGTTTGTATGGGTATCAAAACGGTGACCTTTTCAGACATCCCCTATTCCAGACTGCACCATCTGGCCCTGTGCCTGCTGCAAACCCCCAGAATTTAATATTCTCTACATAACTCTCATTCAGACTTACCTATACCAGAAATTTATCTGTGGGTAGTTTCCTCTGGGGGGAAAAGAAAAAAAAAAANCTTCTCAGGAAAGCTCCCCCGACAGACAGCTGGGGCCTCCGCGGGGTGTTTTACATTCGGCACCACGTCTTGTTGATACATAAAGCAGAGAAGAAACTTGAGGAGGGACTGGAGCTCCCATTGCCCTCCCGCTGGGCGCACATCCCCACAAGCAGAGGATGCTCTCCTGCTCTGGCTGTGCTCGGCTGCCCCAGGAGGCTCTCGCCCTCTCCGCTGCGCGGAGCTGCAGCCCTCGCAGGAGGAGCCGCAAGGCTCGACCCGGCCTGTGCTGTCCCCTGTCACTTTGAGCACTTAGAGCATGGACATCCCATTCCCTGACCATTTAATTACGACAGAATGGGATGAAAGTTGAGTTCTTTGCAAGAGTACAGGTTTTTGTCCTGAAGAAGAGGTTTTGGGCTTTGCACACCGAGAAGACAGCTCTGGCTGTAGTGCCAGTATTTCAGAGAAATGCCCAGTATGCCGTTTCAACAAAGTTTTCATTACAGGTATTTTGAATTCCACGTGAAGCAGCTGACTCTACACACACTCCCCCACCCCAACCTAAGAGCCAGGCTTTTAACCTGAAGGTGCCTTTACTGGATGTTAGCTCTTACTGTGGTGGTAGCTCCCATCACCAGTGGAAACAGCACAGAGAAAGCCCTTACCCCTAGTGCACACCAAAAGGGATCGTTCCGCACAGGGCAGTGCTTTGGAGGCCAAACTGCAAGAGGAGGAGAGGATGCTGTGGTGCAGGTGCTAACAGAGGGGAGAAGCTGACTGGCATTCAAAAGAGAAGTGAAAATCTCTCTGGAATCAGAACTAAGAGGGAGGAAAATGGAGGCTGATGAAGTTCTGTGACTCCATTCCTCTTTGGAGGCAAGAAACAGAGACTGCAGGGAAAATGGGCATGAAAATGCTGCAGGCTAGAGAAGGAGAGGCAGGTAGCCAGAAGTCCAGTTCCTGAAGAAGCAAAGACTACCATTTGATAGAAAGCTCTGTTAGCATCATGTTGCAGATGTTGAACTGTTCTGGGAAGTCACCTCCGAGAAAAGCCCCAGGATTCACCTCAAGAATTTTCTTCAAGACTGCCAAGTTCTGCTGGTGAAATGGAAAGCTTGGTTTCCAATGCCGTGTTACCATCATTTGAGGTAGCCAAATTATAACCCTTTCCATATGTCTAATATGACAATTAAAACCTGACACACTGTTATGCAAGTTTAGAAAAAGGACCTAATTCACTGAGAAAGTGAGCAAAAGAAGAAACTGAAGACCCTTCCCTTCCTTTCTCAATCTCTATTTTTTAAAAAAATCAGACATAATTTAGAGGGGGACCATAAGAGGTGTGCTGAGAGGATCTGCAGGTACTGAAGAGAAATGGCAGACTTTTCCATGGTTGCCTGGCTCAGGAGAAAACCTGATACTGAGACACACAAGCAGGAAATAAGTACATTGGGATTTGTGTTTCTTAATAGAACAAAGCCTGTAATTCTGTATGCTTCCTTATTATTTAAAAAGTAAAAATATTTTCTTGACCACACAGCTTAGTCATTCTCACAAACCAAGTAAAAATGTGATGGTTTGGCAAAACAACTGCCTCCCAAAAGACTGCTCATGACAAAGCTGAGTCCCAAAGACGAGGTTCCCCAAAGCTTTGGATGGGTTTTTTTTTTTTGTCCTAAGGCTTAACTGACATTCTGCATGAGGAAGTGAGTCTGTTATTTTGATTCTAAAAGGCAAAAAGCAAAATGGGGGATGGACAGAAGGTCTACCCACAAACACATGATCCGGGAAAGCTCATTCCCTGCAGAGGTAATATCTGACTACACAGATCAGCGGTCTGGTTCAGCACGATGCTTTGTGCTTTTAACCTGCTTCTCCTGAGTTCTGGAAAGCCTGAAGTTGGCTTTCAGGAGAACATGTATTCTGATCTCCCTTACTTTTAAAAAACAACATAAGGGGACAACAAAAAGTGACCAATGTTCCATGGAGACTCATGAAGTCAAGTTCAAAAATAAGTTTGATTTTGTTTTCTACCAACATATATTTCTTCTAACATAAATAAATACACAGATGTTACGGTCTTACACTTTGGCTGAAATCATGTTTATGGTCACAAGAGACTTACGCAGGGAGAAGCGCAAACATAACCGCTGCACGGGGTTATACTAACACGAGGCTGTGTGGAGAACATGCAGCAGGTTACATCAATGCGTGAGGATCAACAGCCTTGTGCCAATTTTATAGGGAACAAATGTGATTCTCCCTCGTTCCTGACCCAAATCCATTGACCAATACAGTGGTTTGTGAAGTCATTATTAACCCTGAACTACGATCTCTTGCAGCCCTTGTTTATACCAGGAAATCAAGTTTTGTCTTATAAAACATTTTCATTATTTAGCCAGCACAGAGATTTTTATACAACTTCACATGATCTCACATCTGCCAGGTCACAGGTAGTGCCCTCAGAGCCCTGGGGCTATGGCGTACTCTTTAGTGCCACATAGTATACGCTGTTTTTCATCCACAGAGTTGAATTCACGCTTTCTTTGTGCCCAGCGTAGGTGGAAGCTGGGGAAGAGGAAAAAGAACTTCAAGACTTCTTTTATGCTTTTCATAGCCTGGGCTAATAAATAAGAGGGTGGCTGTAATGGAGGATCCTTCCTCTCTGAACGGGCCCTGTGGCCCACTGGCTGTGAAACAGGAGCGGCGTGTTTTCACCCTGGGTCCTTGCATAAATTTCCTATCAACATCCATCCTGTTCTGCCAGGTGGCTCGGCAGGGGTGGGAAACTCACCGTGTAAGGAGCTTTCATCCAAAACAGCTCTTTCCCACACCTTTTTGAATTTTTTAGTTCCTTTTTCCCAGAAGAGCACAAAAGAACTCCATTATTCAGCTTCGTTGGGTGTTACGATGAAACACAGCAGGCAGGACTGCAGCTGGATTAATTTCTACTGCCTCATTTGTAGAAAATCTGATATGCCCTGCTTTTGAAAAAGGCCATACGTTACCAACAACAGGAGGCATACATAGTAAATTTCTGGACAGTGAAAAGATGCGTGAGTTGGATATATATCCTCCCTGTCTTCTTCCATCATGTCACTGTCTGTGCAAAACTGAGTTAAGATTTTTTTTTTTAAAGAGAATTAAAAAAAAAAAAAAATTTCTTTTTAGCAGCTCTCTTTTGGAATACCAGATATGAGTTTCACAAGTCCAAGGGGTATGGGAAATACTAACATCTTGAGAAAAAAAGTACTAATTTGCATTTATTATTTCTGATTTGCATTTCTAAAGTCTGTTACTTGAAGCCAAACAAGATCAGAATCACTTCCTTGATTTTCGTATTTTTATAGTTGTTATCTACATGATATAACACAGATTATTTATATTGTAAGACTACTTGGGCAGGGACTCTCTTACTGTTACACAACAGCTAATGAGTGACTGAAACCTTCCTGCACTACCCAGAACAAATACATTATTAATCAGAATGTTGTTAATAATATGTCTGCTGCTGCAGTTCTCACTCACTAATACCAGGAAGGGCTTTGGTTGTTGGATTTGGCCAACTTTTCCTTTGAATTCCACTTAAAGTAATGTGATCACCACATATCCCTCCTTTGCGATAAAGGTCACACTGTGAAGCTCACACAGTGAACCGAGCTCACCTGCCGGCTAACAGATCAAGGCTGCACTGATACAAGAGTAAAAATGACGCAGGAAGACACACAGGGATAAATTTGCACTCAAATCTCTTCTGGGTCGTGTTGACTGCTTTAAGTTGGGTAAGTAAATATTCCCTTTTGTTTCATCTCATCTACGCCCAGGTACCACTGACTGTAGACTGCCTGTTGAAGGTGGGCCACCCTGACTTCACTGGATCCTTCAGGGATCCAGTCCGCGGGTTGCAATAAAAACCAAACAGGAACAAGAGACAAATCTTTGCCGCAAGTGCTGACTGCCCTCCCCGGGGGTGGCTGTGTGCCCTGCGGAGGACATTACACACACTCTTTCCCCGTAATCTCTTTAACTGCCTTTTTTTTTTTTCAAATTATGCAATGGTTTCCAGTCTGTAAAATACTCGGATGGAAAAAGTCCTGCACATTTGTATTTATTGACTAATTTGGGGCAGGGAGGTGATTTACTTTGGCAAGTGAATTTGCCATCTTAGTTCCTCATCCCTATTCCAAAGCCCATTTCCTGGCATTGGAAAGCTGTTTGCAATAATTCGCTCTCTTTTTGTAGTTTTAGAACCCAAACCATTTCATCACTTTAGGTCAGCTGGCATGAAGTGACTGACATACATCATTTAACTGTGAAATTCGGAGCTGGTAATTACTGAGTTTGAAATGAGCTCATCTCTAGAGCCGTCTTTTTCTTGAAAAACGACATTTCATCCTAACATTCCCCAGTCAGTTGTTTCCACATCTTCAAAGAATTTACCTTTGAACACACTTATCTGGCCCAGCTTCCCCACTTGTTCGCATAACACAATAAATTTTTTTTCCCCCTGTAAACTAATTAGAGACATAGTGAGACTGGGTAATGCTTATAAAGCATTTTGGAGATAAATGTAAAATGCTACCACCAGGAGACTCATGGAGATATGAATACTGGTGGGAAGAAAACAAGTGTCAGTTAAGAAGTTTTATTTTGATAAATTATGAAGGGATGGAACATTCGATAGCATTAAAATGTATTTTATGCATGTCACAGAACACCTCTGTTCAACTGCTTTGATTTTAAAAGCCTAGCAGTTACCTCCCCCAGAAGGCTGGCAAGCCATTTTCTCGTGTATGTACCTCTGCAAGTTCTTTCCTTCTCCATGAAGTAGACTACGCGATCATTCCTAAAGGCCAGTAACTATGGGTTACTTTGATAGAAAGAAAGCAGAAATAGCAAAGACCCTTTGTAAAAATGACAGAAGAATGTTTTCAAGTGACATCTTCATCACAGAGTGTTCTGCTGCCTTTTTCTTTTTTTTTAAGCCTGGATAAAGTCTAAACTTAGAAAATCTTAGTAGAAGTTGTTCTCATTACACAGACAAAATCAGTGTTTGTTACCTCTGTAGATGTAATTATGTCAGTGCGCCAAATCAGGCGAATCTCAACTGAAAACTAAAGCTTTTACCTCCATCAATAAAGTAACTCCTGCCAGGGAAACTGGAGTCAGGTCCTGGCATTAGGGAAGCAATGTAGGGAAAAA
>VXBO01009841.1:167603-223646 GCA_013400135.1 Rhinoptilus africanus | reverse complement strand
TCCAGCTCTGGAGCCTCAGCACAAGGACACGGACCTGTTGGAATGGGTCCAGAGGCCACAAAGATGATCCAAGGGCTTGAGCCCCTCTGCTGTGGGGACAGGCTGAGAGAGCTGGGGTTGTTCAGCCTGGAGAAGAGACGGCTCCGGGGAGACCTTATAGAGGCCTTCCAGTAGCTAAAGGGGGCCTATGGGAAAGCTGGGGAGGGACTGGATCAGGGCAGGGAGCCATAGCATGAGAGGGGGGAAGAGTTTTAAACTGAAAGAGGGAGATTTAGATGAGATATCAGTAAGAAATCCTTTGCTGTGAGGGGGGTGAGCCCCTGGCCCAGGTTGCCCAGAGAAGCTGTGGCTGCCCCATCCCTGGAGGGGTTCAAGGCCAGGTTGGACGGGGCTTGGAGCAGCCTGGGCTGGGGGGAGGTGTCCCTGCCCAGGGCAGGGGGGTGGAAGTAGATGATCTTTAAGGTCCCTTCTAACCCAAACCATTCTATGATTCTATAAAAGTGATTTTGATTTTGCAAAGATTTGGGCTGCCTGAAGCAAACATCAATGGCTTTGGGAAATGCTTTTGCGAAACCTGTTTTTGCCTGCATCAGCTGTCTCATGCCCTAGAAGGGGATATTCTCTAAAGCCGAGCATCCAAAGGCTGGTGCTGTGGGAAGGGTGCTCCAAAGTCGTGCTCTGGCAACAGAGACAGTGGGTGACATCCATGGGACCACAGCCCAGCACAAGGCGCAGGGAAAACCGCCTGGGGCCCACCACGCAGCGAGGCTTGGCCAGAGCGGTGCAGAGAGTCCGTGGGAAGGTTTGCCAGCCCGGAGGAGATGCTGCTACATCCCCGGAGCAGATGCATGCTTGCTCCTTGTGCTGGGGCCCTCCCTGTTCACAAGTCATCGGCTGCAGCCACAGCCCCTCTTGAGCAGCCGGGGAGCGGGTCCCCTGTCAGAGACAGGAGCTGGGAAGCAGGGATGGAGGCCGTAGAGTAACACTGGCAGCGAGAGCATCAGTTATGTTTACAAAGGTCTTTTGGGAGGATTTTGCTTGGGAGCACTTGATGGTGGGCAGCGACACCCAAGCGACCTGGGCGAGGGGGACACGCAGGTCCCGCTGGGGACGGGGGGGTCAGCCCAGCCCCTGCCGTGCTGCAAAGCAGACGAGAAGCAGAGCTCAACAGCAGAGTGCCCCTGGCAGGGCAGCAAACCGCAGAGCGGCTGGAACTGCCCCCGTGGTCTGCTGGCTACGTGCAGGGCCAGCGGGCCGGGAACCCCCTTCCCACCGGCTGTGGCCGTGGTCAGGTCCCAGGGGGCTACTTGATGCCACAGCAGCCGCCCTTCCCTTCCCGCTGCCGAAGGGCGCCTATGCCCCTGTGAAATACAGAGCCTGCAGGCAGCTGGAGGGGGAAGGAACAGGCTTTTAAAGGCCCTGTGCAGCCTGTAAGCATGCACGAGTAATTAACCAGAGCCAGCACTGGGGAAGAATTCAGGATCTTGAAGACGGGTGTGTCAGGTCAGGCTAAAGCAGGCTGACTCCAGTGCACGGTCTGCGGAGCAGCTCTGAACCCTGGGGAGATGCTGGGACGCCTCTGCTCAGGCCTGTGGGCACCGCAGGACCCCCCACTCCAGGAGCCACCAGGGGCTGACCCCTGTTGAGACTCCCGTACGCTGGGCACCCTTCACTGGAGCCCACAGCGAGGAGGTGGGGGGTTCCTCCGTGGGCAGCTGAAGCGGTGGCCAAACTGTGTGGGACTGGAGACAGCCCAGCACAGACGCCCTGCGGCCCCAGCTCTGCTTGTCACCGGCAGGGTTATCCTGTCTGCTCCCCGCTGCCGGGCTGCGGCAGGAGCAGTCCTCCTCCAGCCTCTGCAGGGGACCCCAGGGATCCCACGGACCAGCGTTTCCTTAGCCTTGGTCTAGGGAGTCTGGAAGGCAGGCTTCATCTGGGAACTCCCTGTTCAAGGATGGAGGTTTCCTTGGATATGGTTATTGAGGAAATTCCCCTGCCCTCAGGAGCTTCTATCAGATAAATTACATGACTGCTGTTGTAAATTTTCCTGTGGGATTATTTGGAATTATTAAGCGGTTTCCTGGGCTTTGCTGCCAGGGGTGATTGATGGCAGAGGAGATGAGGTGTTCCCAGGAACTGGGGATTTCCTGGCCAGTCACCTGTGCCCTTGCGGTTCCCCGGCGCTGAGCTGCCGCGCGTGGGGCCGTCGCTCGCCCGGCCCTGCACTGAGCCCTGCGGACCTGGGGCCTCTCCGGCGCTGCGCCCTGCTCGTGGGGCGGCTGTAGGTCTGCGATGGGTCGCTCGGTGAGGACCCAGGAGCCTCCTTCCCCACAGGCCCCCCCGAGCCCTGGGGGAGGCTGTCCCCGGCACGCAGTGTCGCAGCTCACCTTATCCCATGGAGACGTATGGGGCAGGAATTGCACGCCAAACTTCTTGTCTATGGAGAACTTCGCCTTCATCTTCTGCTGCTCTTCTGCAGGTGCAATTCCAGGCTGGGAAGAAAAGGCCTGAGCAGGCGGCCGTGCTGTGCCGCGTCCTGCCCCACGCCCGCGTCGGCGCCCCAGACCCCCGCTGCGCAGCCCCCACGCGTCACCGCCGCAGCACGCAATGGGGGCAGGAGCCGTCACTTTCATCTGGTCAAACCTAGCCCCGGGGCCACCCTGGGGGCAACAGCTTTAACTGGGAGGGGAAAGATTTGCCAACGGCAGTTTCCCAGTGCTCTCAATGAAATCCCTGGGATTGGCTTTCTGCTCAAGTTTTGTGGCTCCTGTTGCTTCAGAGCTGCCAGCTCACAGGTGCCTCTAATCACTCCTCCAATTAGCAAGAGCAAAAGGTGCTTAATATGCAGCTCATCGTTAGCCAGGTCCCTGAACATCCATCACCTGCCTCCCACGCGAGCTCTACTCATCCTGTGCATGAAACTAAAGCAGAGCCACCAGCCGTGACTGCCCCTGGACGGAGGCAACAGACAGTTTCACAAACTCACCTTACACAGCCCCCAACTCTTTAAACACCGTTTCTCTCCTGGCACATTTTTCTCTCACTGACGCCAATTGATTTTGCTTCCAGGCAGGTTTCCTCAGCAGGATCCGCTGCCCAGATGACCTTCACCTGCTTTGCTTTACCCCAAGAGTTCATTCCTGTGGTTTCTCCAGCCCTGGCTTTGCTCTCAGTTCCCGGGGGAAGCTGGTTTGGCAGCCGGCCCCCCCCAGCCCCTCCCTGTGTGGCTCTGTGGGATGCTGCTTGTGTTGCCTCCATGGTCCCTAACAGACCCTTTCATCCCTTTGGGTCTCTAGGGCTTATTCTCAGGGCTTGACCAGTTATCCTACCTTTCCTTCTTCACAGGCCCATGTTTTAATGGTTTTTCCATATGCTTGTAACCAGGACAGGTAAAATCCTAGAAATGACGGAACCTTTGGGAAAACCTAATGCCATGCTGCCTGGGACCCGGCTCTCCCAGAAACCTTGACAACAGAGACTTCAGCCCCTCTCCGTTCATGGCTGGGAAGATTTTTCCTAGAGTCTACCTTGAATTTCCCTGTGGCAATTTAAGCCTGCTTCTCCTTGCGTTATCCAGCATGGGCAGGTTCATCCTTTCCTCGTTGCGGGAATCATTTACATTCCTGCAGACTGCTGCCGCAGCCCCCTCTGCTCTCTCCTACCAATTAAGCAGTCCCACGTCTTGCTGGTTTTTCTTGCCGGTCATGTTTTCCAGGTCTCTGACATCCTTCTCTGGATTGTCTCCAACCAGCCCAAAGGGCAATGTCCAGACATAGCTGCCTTCTCCGGTCGCTGCTTCCCGGTGAAATGCAGAGCCATCCGGCATCTCTGACGCCCTCCCGGTTATGCATCCCAGCATCATGTTTACCCCTTTTTAGCTGTGAGCCCTGCGCTCTGCTGTGATTTATTGAAATGGCGTATCCTTCCCCACAAAATTACTCACTTGCTTCTTGCTCCACATTTCTTGTTTATATAATGGACTGGTTGTGCTGGGACGCTGCCGGCGCTGGGCTGTGCTGCGTGGTGTCCTGCTCCTCAAGCCTCTTTATCTAATTTGTCAGTGAGGGTGGCATGGACTGAGAGTTTGGGGTTAGGAATCTGCTTCCCAACATAATTCCCACTCTTCCTATCTTCCTAATTTGTCTGCAAGTCCTGTATCCCGTTATCTCATCTACTGGCAGCTGCAGCCCAGGCGGTTATCCGAGCTGGGGCCAGCACTCATTTCATAGCAGGGTTAGGCTGAATTTTGAGCTTCTTTTATGAATCTGTGTCAAAAGCCTTACAAACATCGAGATAGGCAGACTGCATTTCCCATTCTTCTGTCGAAGGGGAAAATCAGACTGGATTTGCTCCAGGTTGCCCATGATCAGTGGCTTCTCCTCCGCGTGCTGTCCTGCAGGGTCCTGGGGCTGCTTCGCTCCTTGTCCTGGTGTTTCCCAGGGGACTGAAGCTGCGCTGAGAACTCTGTGGTTTTCTCTGCTTTTTAAAGAGCCGCACAGCGTTGCCCTTCTGCTGCCCCAGCCCCCCAGTGTCGGCTGTAACCCTCCTGCTCCGGGCTCTCCTGCTGCCAGCTCTGCCTGCATCCGCAGGGAGGGCTGCCAGGCCTGGCCTGCCTGCACCGCTGGGTCTATCCAGGCTCCCCAGCCCTGTTCCCGGCAAAGCCCTTCACTGGTGCTAATTGCACATCCCAGCTCATCCAGGCTGAAGCCCCTGGCACTGCAGTATCCCCATCTAGCACTTCCCCTTCCTGCCCCACAGCATCAGCCCCAGCTTTGCCCGTCCCTCTTCCTCCCGGTGCTCTCTCATTGCCTTGCTCACTGCGTCCTTTCCTTTTCCCTTTGGCCATCTTGATTTTGTATTCCAAACTGATGTATTTACATTCAAACCTGCCCGCCCACTTCCCTGCCGCTCCCCGGCCAGCTGGCCCAAGGCTCATCGTCGTTTGGAGAGAGCACGGGATGTTCTCCATCCTGCCATGGCCTTCGGCATGGTCTCCCGCAGCCTCCTCGCAGCCAGGCTGGTGAGGTGCGGAGTGTAGAAATGGCCGATAATGGGGGGCTGGAGCACGGGACACTTGGGGTGCACAGGGGCAGGACCAGACCCAGCGGGCTCGGAGAAATGGAAATAAGGACGAGACTTTCCCCGTGAGGGTGGTCAGCCCCCGGCGCAGGGCTCACAGGGGTTTGGGCTCTCTGATTTTGAAGATATTTGAACCCTACCTGAACAAAGCCCCCAGCTCCCTGGTCCAGCTGTCCCTGCTCGGAGCAGCGTGTTGGACCCGGCCTCCCCGCAGGCCCCTTTTCTCCATCCCAAGCTCTGGCTCTTTCCCTTCGCCTGACAAGGAGCTCCTTCACGTCTCGGATGCATTCATCCCACTTATCTCCCCCTGCCCTCTGCATCCACTCCCTGGAGGTTAGAAGCAAAGCCAGAGCTTTTCACTTCTACTCACTTCTTCCTGAAAAAAATCCCTTTTAATGCCTTGGGAGTGTTTGCGGGACAGTCTGTCCCCACTGTCCTGATTCCACACCATCCACTTGGGTAGGGATATTCTTTACGACCACGATGTCCTGAGCTTTGGGAAGTCTGACAATTGCTCACCGAAACCCCCTCGGTGTGCAGTGCATCCGCGGTGGCAGGATGGCAGCCAGGTTCTCCCTGGATTGCAAACCAAATGTATCCAGCCTTAATATACAAAGCAACACATTCCTCCTTAATCCCCTGCCTGCCTTTCCAGAACAAGCTGCATCCTTCCATATTAATATTCCAGTCATGTGGCCGAGCCCACCAAGCCTTTGTTATGCCAATTAAATCATAATCTTGATCACGCATTAAGATTTCCAGTTCCTTTTGTTTATCCCCCCCGCGCACCCCAGCGGGCAGGCGTGCGGTGGGCTGACTCCCTGCCCTCCTGCGTGCCCAGGGGCTGCGCTGGAAATGCCACCTCCCGGGTCACCTGTGGCTCCTTTGAGCTGCGGACGCGGGGCGGCAAAGCCCTCCGAGCGCCGGAGCTGGGCCAGTCCCGGGGGAGCCGGGCAGCGCTGGGGCTGGCGAGGCCGGCACCCCTTCTCCTTCCATCGCCAGGGCCAGGAGGTGGAGTGAGGGTGGCCGGGGAGGAAGGCAGGGGGAGGGTGAGCAGCGAGCACCCAAGCTGGGCTCTGAACATCACCCGGCTGCGTGGAGGCGGCTTTTGGGCAGGGGGGAGACGCTGCCAGGGGCTGCCTGTCCCTGCGCAGGCAGCACAGCAAGGGGCCAGCGGGAGGGACGGGACCCCCCGGGCCCCTTTGTGCTGGCTGCAGAGTCAGTAAAAAGGGCTCTGTATGTGTGTGTGTGTGTGTGCGTGACGGCAGCATCCATCTCGGTCTGCAGCAGACTCCCAGCACAGCACTGGAGCCAGGAAAAGCCAGGTTTGGGATATTCCAGCTGCAAGGCAATACTTGGGCATTTTAAGTATCTGGTGTAAATCCAAGCTCTGGACACACTTCCCTGGGCCTGAGCCCTCTCCCGGAGCTTCATGCTTGCTCATCAGCACTGGCGTGGAAACACGAGGCCCCCAGCCCTGCCCAGAGCAGGGGGGATGGTCCTGATGCTCCCTTGCCCGCGCTGCCCCAGACCGTCCTGCGGATTTGAGGTAGGGATGAGTCTTCATTACCCGGAGGCGAGCCATCTCACAGCAGAGCCCAGGGAAATCAATAGTGTGAAGGAAAATTAGCTCATTAAACAGCCATCAATGCAAATGCAAGGAGCACTGATATCCTCCCGCTGCATCCGTACAATTATTTGCTGGATCCGGGCAAACCCAAGTGCTGGGCAGGCAGCAACAGGGGACAGGTTTGCTGGGCTCCCTGGTGTGCCCGGCACCCCTGCGGGCGCTGGACATCACCAGGCTGGTGGGGGGTCAGCAGAGCGGCTTTTGGGAGCCACTTGGCTGGAGTGGGATGTGCCAACTGGCCCTGCCAGCCCCATGGCACAGGCAGCGCCTTCCCAGCACAGGGACCCCCCTCTGCTGCCAACACCTCCCTTTTGTCGCAGCACCTTGCAGGGAAGCAAAAAGCTGTTGGGAGATGCTGTCCCTTCAGGAGAAGAGCCTGCTCCCCACGCACCACCTCAGGCCAGGCGGTTTCCATAGCTTTCCAGGGAGGTTTTTTCCTCGCCATCATCCTGGGGCACATGAGCTGGGTGTGAGCCAGCGGGGTGGCCTGGACACAGGGAACCAACAGCATCCAGGGCTGCAGGAGCAAAGCCAGAGCCAGGCTCTTCGCTGAGCAGTGGGGGGACAAGGGACAATGGGCGGACACTGGGACGAGAGAGGCTGAGGCCGGCGCTGGAGACCTCCAGAGGTCCTGTGAGTCACCCCGCCGTCCTCTGAGCTAAAAACAAACAAGGAACAAATAAGGGAATTTTTAAAGGTCTCATATTTTAGGGCAGCAATGCTGTGCTGGAGCCAAACGCCGTGTGATGGGGAAGTTTCCTCTCTGAAAGCAATGAAATAATTTACCCCTTTTGGAGATGTCATAGCAATTCTTAGGGAATTAAGGCAATTTGATTCCTTATCGTTTTTGTTGCAATCCCTGGCGAACCAGAGCAATTACTTAGAGGAAATTAATGGCACGTGGGCAGAGGGATGAGCTGTAAATCCTCCGCTGTACGCCCCTCGCCTGCCTAAATGCTGCCTCTTACACAGCTGCCTGTCCCTGACACCGGGCAAAGGGAGAGTTTGGTGCCTGTGGTCACCGATGCCCGGCCTGGTGCAGGCAGTGCCCCGGAATGGCCCCCCCCAGGACCCCTCAGACACCCCCGTGCAGCCCCGGTGGGTGCTTGGCATGGCCCTGGGGCATCAGCTCTCTGTTACGGCATCCGTTAGGGATGGGGAAAGCGAGTCAGGGAGCAGCCGGGCCATCAGCTCCTGTCCAACGAGCCCTGTCGAGGGGACAAGGCATCTCCCTCCCCCTGCAGACGAATCCCTGCGAGGTTGGGGGGGGTTGGAAAAAAGAGCCCCCTCCCAGCCCCATGCTCACAAAGCACCAGCCACTGGAAAGAATAAAATTCAGTGCCACGAGGGTGCCAGTTAGGAGCAGTTCATCACCGAGCCCAATGCTGGCACAAGGCAAGGGCCTCACTCACCCCATTTTGTCCCTGTCATGGGGACTTCTCACGGGGGGACAGCGATGCAGCGCTGTCACCGGCAGCACCATCCCAGAGGAGGGAAGGCCGAAGGACAGGATTTGTTCTGACCCAAAGCAGGTAAGTTGTGGGGGAGGAGGGAAACAGGGACAGGGCAAGGCAAAAGCAAACAAGAAAAACTTCAAATACATGTTTTTGGGACAAAAGTGCGGGTTTCTGGCAGGACCGGTCAGACAGGTGAGACAGAATAGGGGCACGACGAGGAGACACCTCCAGCAAGTTTCCAGCAAGGGCAAACTCCAGGGGAGTGGGGGGGGGACTGGGGTGTGAGTGTGTTTTGGGGAGCCCCTGGCGGCCCTTCAGGCAGAGGGACCCTGAAGGAGGACCCCAACCTCAGCCCGCGGTCACAGCACACGGGAGCTCACCACGCGACACCTCGCAGGGCGGTGGCCGCGCTCCCCAGTGTCCCCAGCCATCGCCCTGCCCCACCGCTCGCCAGAGGTGACCCCGTGCTCCCTGTCCCCCACCTCCTGGGTGACCCTGGCTCCCACGGCCGCGCAGGAGGGGGGCTGGCGTGTGGCACCCAGTGAGACAAAACGAGCTCCTCAGCTGCTCCCCCCTCCATACGCTGAGGGCTCTTACAGCGGGGTCGGCTGCGGGCTGGGGTCACGCTCTGGCTGAGAGCATCGCGCTGCTGCGTCTCAGCAGCTCGTAGCCGCTGCCCGCCTGTCACCACCCCGTGAGCACTGTCCCTGTGCGGCCGTGGCTGATGGCATCTCAAAGGTGGCAGTTTTAGTGCCATCTGAGCTGCCACCAGGAGACGGTGCAGGAGGAGGTGCATGGCTGGACTGGCAGCTCCTCTGCTTTCCCACTCCAGGACACTGGGAAGCCCTTGGTTTGTAACACAAAGGGCTGGATTGGGCCATCAGCATGATGGTCTCCTCACCACCCGTGATCTCTGTCTCACTGGAGGGGAGATAGTCATAGAGGAAGCCCTGAGTCGGGAGCAGAGATGTCTGCATCAGGTGGCGAGTCGATCTTTGCTAAGCCTGGGGTGACTTTTCTGCACCTCTCGTTGCACCCAACTCCCCGGGGAGACCTTCAGGCTGCCCAAGGTTCAGCCTGCACCAAGCCTTCCGAGACGTCCTCTGCTCCGACGCTGGTGCGGTGCCTCATTCCCACTGCCACAGAGCACTGCTGGGGGCAGTGCTGCTTCCCTGCGTTCATAAAACCCATGTGTGGGGTTCATAGCTGGAAATCTTGAAGCTGAGCATCCTAGAAGTGCTGCAGCAAAAGCGAATCTGTGTCCAGGGGTGCCCGACAGCAGCAGAGGGTCCCATGGTGCAGGGCTGTGCCAGGGTGTCCCCAACATGTGGGACCCAGGTGGCTGCACAGCCCTCTCAGAGTTGCTCACCCTCCTAATTACAGGCAGTAATTAGAGTGCTCCTCCTGGCCCCACGCTTTGGGAGACTGGAGCTGGGGCTCACGGCCTCTCGTGGTGCCTCCCTATTCCCTGCTGCGTCCCCAGGCCATCCCGCTGGCGCAGGAGGAGGACGGGATGCTGGTGCTGCTGCCGGCGGTGCCCTGCGTGACACAGCTGCTGGTGCCGAGCTGCCTGCGCTGCCCACCCCAGTCTGACCCCCACCGTCTCCAGGGGGGGTTTGCTCCGGCTGAAAGGTCCCGGGCAAAGTGAAATAAAAATCTGGCAAGCTCTTCCCCTGCCTGCCGTGGGGCTGGGCCCCCCTTCCTCCCCGCCGTGGGCACTGGCTGCCCGTCGCGGAGTGGGGGATACACAGCTTCTTCCAGCCCTGCCCGCAGAGGCCGTCGGGGCGACCCTTCCTGCCACGCGGTGAAGCAGGCGTCAGCACGGAGTAGCTCCCAGGACACCCAGCACCCACCAGTTATCGTCCCTGGGGTCCTGGGGCAGCGTGGGACCAGCCCCCCCCGCGGTGTCCCCTCCGGCTCCCCGCCACCGTCCCCTCCGCAGGTGAGCCCCGCGCCTGGCAGAGCTCCGCTCCGGCCTCCCCTCTCACAGCAATCAGCGGCCACAAATATTGCTTAGCTTCTGAACGGCTGAGCAACTGCTTAGGAAGTGAATTACTACTTAATTACACAAAATTACGAAGAAATTTATTTTCAGAGTGATAGCAGGTCTGGTCTGACATGAATTCCTAACAACATGGCATTACTCTCCCTGGGAAAGGGAGCTGCTGCCATACCGGGGTTCGTGCCGGCACCAGCACCCAGCTCAGCACAGCTTTGCTGCAACCGGTTTCTGCAGAACCAAGACGGGGCTGTGGGTTGCAAATGGCCATGCTGGGGTGTCCCCGCTGTCCCCGGCCTCGCCAGGAACATGCAGGGGATGGATGTGCAGGGTGGCTCGGGGCCAAATCACAAACCCCTCCCCCAGGGCCATATCGTTGGTGGTTCAGAAACAGCAGCACCAGCGATCGCTGTGCAATGTACGGCGGAAAAGCTCTAAGTGCTCCCCAGGTAAAAAGGCTGCTGGTGGGNGGGTTCAAGGCCAGGTTGGATGGGGCTTGGAGCAGCCTGGGCTGGTGGGAGGTGTCCCTGCCCAGGGCAGGGGGGTGGAATGAGGTGATCTTCAAGGTCCCTTCCAACCCGAACCATACTCTGTGACTCTGTGTATATGAAACCTCCAATGGAAGCAGGGGGATGCGAGGATCCCCGCCACACTGGTCCCGCTGCCCCAAAGCGCCCGCGGCGGCAGGGACAGTGTCCGATGGGAAGGGTTTCCACATGGCACTGTGCACAGCACCCACCCAACTGCTCCCAGACTCCTACACAGTGCCAGGAGCTGCTCTGGGATGGCCAGACCAGAGCTCGGGGCACGTCCTGAGCAAAGAGAGCCCCCGGGGAAGAGAAGTGGGGGAGGCAGCACCCCTGCCTGCCCTCCCCCAACCTGGGAGCCCCCCAGCCTTCAGCAGGAGCCTTCGGTGCTCCCAGCTCCCCAACACCCTCCTGCCTGCTGTCCATCGCCGCCGTTAAAATAAATCGACAAAATAAACCTAATTTGGATCGTAACTGTATTTTCTTAATCTGAAAGGAAGAGTCCTGCAGTCAATACGCAGCCGAGTCCCCAGGGGCTCTTACTGCTGAGGAAGAACCGAGCCATCGCTATGCTAACAAGTATATTAGCTAATGAAAACAGTATTTAAAATAATCACAATATTTCTTTATTTGCATGTAAAGATGCCATAATAAAAGATAATTAGCAGCATGTGAAGCAGTTCTACTACTCAATTTTCTCAGTTTAGCTAATTAATTATCTTAGCAAAATGCATCATTATGGCTAATTTTAGAAAATCTAGCAGCTGCAAGGTCATAGTGGGAACAATTTCAATTTGTAATTGGAAGAAACATGAAAGTGAGTCAGATAATCTTTTATTAGATAATAATAATAATAATGAATCACACAGGCACGTATATTAAGTACTTTAAGAGGCAGAAAATACACTGAATCATTTAATAATGTCATCAAAAGTGCTTCCATCACAGGCTGTTGGGGGAGCGTGAGGGCCCTCGGCCTTTGTCCCTGCCCAAAAGGACACGTGTCCCAGCGCTGGCTCGGGGAAGCCTCTGTCGGGATGCGGGGCTGGAGCGCTGCGGGAGGGCTGCTCCGGGACCCCCCAGCCCCTGCCGCAGCGCTCCCTGGGCAGGGGGGTGGCGGTGGCCCTTGGGGACCCCCAGGCTGCTGCTGGGCTGTGCCCTGCCGCGGGGAGCGGCAGCCTATTCCCCCAGAGCCGGCGGAGCTGGTGGTGCCGATGCACCGTGGCTCCTCTCGTCCCACCGGCTCCGGGGCAGCCCTGCGGGCCTTTCCCTCGCTGCCGGGATGAACTGGCCCATCTCCACCTTTCCCAGTAAAACCTTGGTGAGGAAAGCTGGCGCGAGCCCCAGAGCCGAGGTGCATCGCCTCGTTCCTGCTTGGGTCAAAGGCAGAGCTGGCTCCCCGTGTGCGGGCCGGGTGGTTTGGAGGCAGCGCGTATCATAAAGCAGAAACCATGGCTGCTGAAAGCAGGTTTAAACCGTGTGTGTGTGTGTGTGCCCGGCTGAGCCTGCCCTCGGCCGCTGCCCGGCACCGGCTGCTGCCCGCAGCTTCCGGAGCAGCGCTGGCGACGAGGCGTTTCCCCCAAGGCAGCGCAGGACGCCAGGCGTCCCCACAGCCGGCAGCCGGGGCTGAGACCCCCGGGATGCTCCTGGTTGCCGCCGCAACACGCTGCCCTCCTCCGTGATGCTGTGATGGGGCTCCCTGCCATGGCGATGCCCCAGTGGCCCCCGCAGCCCCCGGATGCCCCACCAATGCGGCCCGTGGACACCCCAGTGTCGCTGGCACAGCCCAGAGTCATCCCAGCAGCACCGATGTGTCCCAGGGACACTCCAGTGGCACCGGCACGGTCCAGAGGTGATCCGGCAGCACCAGCACAGCCCAGGGACACTCCATCAGCATCTGCCTGGCCTGGGGCAGCCCGTCGGCAGAGAACCACAGCAAAGGAAAGGATTTTTTGGGGGAAGCAGAGGTGAGCTGAAGAGCAGCTCCCTGCACGGCTACAGTGTGGCCGGGAACTGCGGTCCACAAAATTAAAATTGGGGAAAAGCCACTGGGAAAGCGATGGGAAGAAGGCTGCAGTGAGTGAGAAGCCCGCAGCCGTGGGCAGGACGTGTGGCACGGACAGCCCAGGTTTCCCAGCCCCTGGGAGAGGGATGGACCACTCTGCCCTGTGCCTTTTGCCGCCTTTGTAGGGAAGGAGAGAGCCCCCTCTGCTCCTGGCCCTGTGCTTTGGGACCGCAGCGAAAGGTCATCGCTCACTTCTGCGATTCTTCAGGGATGAGCGTGGGACCTGCCCTGACCTCCCCTGGAAGCCAGGCGGCGAGGAGCTCAGGGAGGCGGCCCCTGCTGAGGTTACGGAAGAGGGAGCTGGCAGGAAAACCAGGGCTCACCTTGGCCTGTTTGAGGCTCCTGGAATGGTCCCTCAGGTAAGTGGACGTGCGGGCGGCTCGCGAAAGGCGGACGCCCAGAAGGCAGCGCCTCCTCTCAGGTTAGGAGCCCCGTGAAGGTGAGGTGCCGGGGAGGGCGCAGGGGGAGCGGCGGGTGACGGTCCTGCTGCCGGCACAGCAGAGCACCGGGACAGGCAGGCAGCCCTGCCAGACCACACACCGCAGCGGACACCCAGGGAACCCGCAGCGAGAGCGCATCACCTCCCCGGGGGATCAGAGGTGGTCAGAGGGTGGTTTGGCTCACGGGCGGGGGCTGGAGGGGCACTGGTGGACCCCACCTCCGCCACGGCTCTCCCGGAGCCCTCCTCACCCCCCAGCGCCGGCTGGGAGACGGGACCCTCCAGCTCTGCGCCTAACCCAAACAGAGAAGTGAAGCTCTGTATCTCCGATCCACGCAGTGATAAGAGCTGTCTCCAACACTCACCAGACTCCACGCTGCATTTTAGCCACAGGCTCCACAGCAGCGGCTGCCCCAGCAGAGCCTGAGCCTCCGGAGAACATCGGCACTGCAGGAGCAACAGGTCTCCCTTTAACAGCGGTTCCCAAGGTTTCATTTCCCACGCTGTCGAGATGCAACACGATTTCCTCAAATATAAGCCGGTGAAGTTACCATAGGTGCTGGGCAGCAGAGGGTGCGCAATTTTACTACAGCCATCTGCTATTTCCCTGGGAAACACCTCTATTGGCTGACAGTTTCAGCCAAAGGCACTGGAAAAAAATATTAAAAACGGACAACTGCAAAGTTATAGATAAGAATCTTTAAAATTTATTGGACTAATTGTGTTACATTCAATATTTGATGTGTTTCTCCTGGACAAAGAATTGGCATAAATACAAACAAGCCTTTGTGTGCCTTCCCTAAACAAATAAGAGATAAAGTACTAGAGACAAGGGAACATAGTTCACATCTTCATATTTACATTTTGCCTTTACTTTACAACTTAGCGCCAGGAATATTTACAGAAAAATACAGTAAGAACAAAAAGATCATGTCTTGGCAACATACAGAAACTCATACAAATTGTATATGATTTGAAGCACATGGTACCTGGCATTCTCATTTCTAACTGCTCCTGCTAAAATCCATGTGGAAAAGGTCCGCGTTTGCCTTCAAACACATCACTCAATTACACAATCATTAAATCACATCCAATTTGTGTTAGATTGAAATTTAGCGCTCTCATCTCTCTGGGCAGGCAGAACCTCGCAGGAAAGAAAGGCGCCCGCCTCCGGAGCAGGCAGCGGGCAGAGCCGGCCGGGCAGCGAGGGGCTGCTCCTCCCCACGGCCTCCTGCACACCCTGCTATCCACAGGGACACCTCCATTTCCACAGGCACCACCCTTC
The DNA here is from genome assembly GCA_013400135.1 of Rhinoptilus africanus. NCBI lineage: Eukaryota > Metazoa > Chordata > Aves > Charadriiformes > Glareolidae > Rhinoptilus > Rhinoptilus africanus. The sequence goes on along the minus strand of VXBO01009841.1, from coordinate 209,165 downwards.
CCATCTCCTCTTGCCTGTGAGCTTGTAATGCCTTTTTTTTTTTTTAAGTACCTTTAAGCAAAATGCTTTTCTTTAAAGGAGTCTTTATTAAGGTACTAAAGTTTCTGTAATTTCAGCACTGTGTTTAACAAGGTGACAATGGTCCCCCCTCTTTCTGCACTCTCAAAAGGATGCCATCATTTAAAGTGGAATAATGAACCCAAACAGAAAGGTCTTACGAAATGAGAAAGTCTCAGATTAGTTATCATGCCACAGTTGCAACTCGGCCTTCGCAGCACTACGGCGCCCGCGGCGCCCAGGCCAAGGGCTCGCTGCGCACAAAGCAAGTGGCCAACGCTCGTCACCTCCCACGAACGGGAAGGCAAACCCAAGCCACGCGCATTGTCAAGTCGAAAACTCAATTCAGCGGTTTGCGATGAACAAAAAGAATCTGGATTCTTGACTAGCACGTTCTGCAATCACAACTGAAATGGGGATCGTTTGCTCTGACCCTTTTGGGGAAAGAAGCTCAAGGCTATACCCCAGACTAGCTGAAGCCATTGGAGCTTGGCCACTGACTTCGACAGGACGAGGATTTCACTCCCAAATGGGTGTTTTACACTTTATTATGAGGTCAGAGACCTCTCCGCGCACAGGGGAAGGAGGGACACTCCTTGCAGACACCTTCCACCAGCACAGGTCTGCCCGGGGCACGCGCTGCTGCGACCAGCATCCAAACCAAGGGGGATGGCAACACGTTTCTGTCATAGCAACCTTTTTTTTTTATACTAAATTGCAACGTTCTTGAAGATTCACCTTCCCAGACAGCAAACCCCGATGCTTACGGCCAGGTCATACCACTAGTGTGTAACGTTAACCAGCTGGTTTTACAAATCTAATTAAGCAGGTTACAAATGCCCACTCCCCCGGTGGCGGGATCGGCAGCACCAATGTGCGCAAAAGTTATCTTCTTTCAAGACTCCTGAAAGGGTGCATTGCTCTCACGGTTGTTACTGCTCAAGTGGGTGCCATACCCATGTTTAAGATGAACGTGGGAACAGACCCAAGACTGTTCTTCAGCCAAGCGCAGGCGTTTTTAAAAAGTAAATTTCCAGGCAGTCCATTTGGCTATCTTGGACCTCGTGGAAAATATCCAGGGTTTCCCCAAGGGCACACGTCTTGATGTTACTGACCGTACCCGAATGCCTGACAGAAGTATCTTTTGCAGCTCATCACTATACGAGCCAATGGCTTTGCATATGACATACACTTAGCTATGCTATGTGGGGTTTGCTGTTACGTTATTGAAGATGTGCAGACATTTGATTGCTCAGTATGTTTCTTTGTTACACATGCACTGGTCATGCCTTTTAAATCGGTGGACTAAAGTGTGTGTTTAAATCGGTTGGACTAAATTAGCTCCAATAGGTACGTACAAAATGTGGGTAAATTTAGTGTCCGTGCATTAAATTGATTCTGGCAAGAGTTTGGCAGAGGAATGAAGCTGTCCGAGTTTCCCTTCCCAGCTTTGCCAACACACCCAAAGGCTGCCTTGTAGCTCCTCCTGCCATTTGCAACCTGGGCATCACACTGGCGTGGGCCAGCCGACATGCCAACTCCTGCAGTCATTTTCTTTATGTGGTTTCATTTTTCCGTTTGTGATTCACCTGGATCAAAATCCAGAGCTCCTGAGCTCAGAGGCTAGTGTGCTTGCCCCCTGCAACAAGCACATGTCCCCTAAAACCCCTTTGGTTGACATCCTGAAAGTCCTTTCACAGGTATTTTTAGGGGCCTGTTTAAGCGTGAAAAACCACATGAAAAGACAGGAGCAGGGTATGTCCTTGGCAAGCTGAAATGAAACAGTTGACTGTTTCAGGTCAGAGCTGTTGCAAAAGGTAACTCTGAAATACCAAAATTAAATGGCTGCAAGGTATTACTGGAATGCATATTAAAAAGCTAATAAAACCACTTTTGGATAACGTGAGAAGCTCCCCAAATTCCTGCTCACACTCATACTCTCGCATTACCTGCTTACTGGAAGGAAAAGGACCCGCACGGCTTCCAGCGATCACAAACTGCATCTACCCGGGAGCGCCAGCGATGATTCATTACTGCAACACAAGTTAAGATTGCGCTGGGAGCCTGAAAGTGCTCCCGAGGCTGCCAGCACCCACTGCAGCTTTTATATTCCAAATATTAAATCTGTAGTTGTAAACATCTTCTCCCAGCACATCCTTCAAGGCCCGAACACATGAAATCCACAGTCTGAAAATGAAAACTTCTGACCTAGGTGAAAGGGAGCCGCTGCCGCTGAGCACCAGAAAGCACAGCAGAGTCAAAACAATCTTAAGTTATAACTCCGAAGGGGCTTTCATGGAATGGCAAGTTAATGGGGAAAAAGAAGAATTCTTGACTTTTCTTTTTGAGTTGTTTTAGTCTGTTTAACAGGAGCTTCTGCAAAGTGTTGTAGAAGCTGCAAAAACTGCTTATGCTATAAATATCAGGCAGGAGGCAGCCCCAGAATCTCAGATTTCAATCCAATGGAAGGAAAGCAAGTGATGTTTATGCTTTTTATGGAAACAGTGAGTAGGTGATACAGACACTTCCAAATAAATTAAGTAGCTGCATAAAAAAAAATTATAAAAAGCAATAATCAAGCTACTAAAATTAAATGTGACATTTTGCAACAGACCTGAGAGTCATAACCTTGTTTTTATATAACCAGGAGCTCTTATCTAGTAACAGCTTATGTTGGAAAGTCAGGTAATTGCAGGTGTAGTTTGCTGTCAGCATGACAGAAATCTCGTACGTGGATGGACCCACCCCGGGCATGGAGGGAGCTGTCAAATACAGCATCTCGGCTCTGAACTTCATGACCTGATGTTTCCAGGCAATTTTCCTCCTCTTGCCTTTGGTACACAAATTGGTTACAAGCAGTGAAGGGTCTTCTGTTGAGCTCTGAAGGGGGACTGAAAGTATCTTAAGTTCTTGCAGGGACAGTTAATGCTCTGAAACAGACTCTCCTCAAAGGAGAGATCCTGCTCCCTTCTCCTTTAATACGTGGGTGTAGCGAGATGTCTGAGGGCAGGTTTGTTTGTACTTTTTTTTCCCATCCTTATATGCAGAGATGACTTTGTTTTGCTTGTTTTCCTCTCACAGAAGGAGACACAGTTCCTAATTAGTCTGGAATAGATGATTGGGTGAAGAGATTATGTTGCTAGCATCCAGGAAGACTGGAATGAAGTAACCTTTTGAGGGCAGGTGAATTAAGTCAGTATCCCAACTGCAGTGTTTTGGATTGATTTCTTATTCCTCCCACATGGTATCTGCTGACTCGTGCTAGAATATGATTTCCTGAATTCCAGAGGGCTGAGGAAATTTGTTGTTGTTATTTAACTGTTTTCATTACTGTAGCCACCAAGCTCTGATCTAATTGTCCTGGAAGGATAATGACCTAGGGGTTGCAGTTCTTGAGCCCAACCTCCTGGAAAAGCGAGGTATAAAATTCTGGCTCCAGCTGCCTGTTCCGGTATTTATTGACAATGTCTGCAATTTTCTGTTTTCGGCGGACATGTGGAGGGTTGTATGAATCACTTTCCAGCCTCTTTCTCCGACAAATATTTATTACCGTCTGCCTCACTAAGAAACCTGAAAAAGAAACAACATTTGAATCAAGTTTAAACAAATTCAGGTCTGCGGCCCTTTACTGGCTTCACAGCTAATGACAATTTCGGGTTCTGTCCCATCTAGAAATCGAGGGGAGGTGCTCAGCACCACCAAGCAAGAACTTTTCTCATTGAGTAACAGAAACAAGTATCAGATAACAAATAACCATGGTCCCCAGGCCTGTAAGGACATTTTACTGTGAAAAACAAATAAGAAAGGGACTAAGTCAGTGGTACCCTAAACTGGCTGGAGGAGGAGGAAGGTTTCTCTGCTTTGCCAGAGCCAAGCAGCTGTCTGCAAAGGCACCTTCAGGACCAAAAGGGGAAAGAATCCAGGGCAGCCAATACAAGAGCCACGGGGCTACAAACCCTGTCCGTGGCGCCTGAGGACACGCAGAGCTCAGGTGCGCCCTGAGGTTGCACCGTGTAATGCCAGGGGAGCCTTCAGGATGAAAAAAGTACCCATCAGTACTTTTTTCCAGTAGGAATTGCAGAGCCTTCTGATTGGAACAGGGGAGGAGGAAAGACTTGATGGGCTGTGGCTGGGAACAGGTTTCTCTTCCCCTCACTGCTTTGCCACTGTGGTCACCTCTCTCACTCATACCACTGTATGTGGCAGGGAGGAGAAAGCTGGCAGCGGACTTGATCCTATTTTATTCTGAAATGAAATTCATATGCCTCTAATGAAGTAAGTGTCCATTAACCCCTTTGCTGTTTCACAAGCACTTTCTTACAGGCTGAAACAGTGTCTTCCTTATTTAAAGGACTCGATTCCTGACTGCACACAAACCACATCTGCTGAACTTCAGAGACAAGACAAATTTCATTATATTAATAGTCCCAATGCAGCTGAAAAAACAGCCCAACTCTAGGAAAACACACCTGATTCTTTTTCAGTACAAGCCATTGTCATCAGCTGAATTCACAAATGTTAGTTGAAAGTCCAGTCTGGCTTCTATTTCCACATCACTGAATTAGGCATGCAAAACCCAGAACCTGAAAGTCACCCCCAGCAGACCCCTCAACACTGGTTTTATGGTTCCGTACAAGTATCCTAATGTTTGTTTATTCATTTCGCTCTGTCTTGTGAATTGCTCCCATTGGAGCAAGACTTCCAGTTACTGAAGCGATAATAGCACAGACACCAAGACAGATCCACTAATCCAGCCAGGAACACAGAAGGCGGCAGGCAGCACACACAGACCCCTGTTAACACGTGCCTGCAGAGTAGGTTCAGTATTTTTATGGAACACATTAGCAAATCCTAATTGCTGTGGATTTTAATTGCTATCTGGCTTCTAGAACCGAAGGAACAAACACAGCCTACCAGCGGAGTCCAAAAATGCAGCAGTACCCGCTGGCAGTCAACTAGCACCAGCACCTTGGCTCTCCGTGCTAAACGTTAGGGTCACATTTCTGATCTCTCTTATCTAAACAACAGGCATTTACCTTTTACTTCCGCCATTACTAGTTCCAACCCTTCACTTCTCTACCACAACTGCAGCGGAGCCCGCTCCACCGCCAGCTAAGTGCTGACCACCTGCTCCCTCTGCTGTTCCTGCTGCCCCTGGTGCTGCAAAAGGCACGTTTTATTTCGTTCTGCCATGCCCAATACTTTTTCCAATTAAAGATTCCGGACCATGTATTCTGCAGATATATTATTAGTATTAAATAAAAAATATCATCAAAACATGAGCGTTCCTAAAAAAATCTTTAGCTTACCAAGAGCTCTCCTACTGACTATCATTCCATCCACCAATGGGATAACCATATTGAATTTCCCAGTTGCTCCTTGTAGTTTTATCCTGAATAAGCCAGTGTTTAAAGGATGGATGAAGATCACAGGAACTTCCTTCTCAGGAATGGTAGATCTTAAGGGAAAAACCACAACTGTTAAATCAGTTCTATAGCACTGTTTCAATTAATCTATAGATGAAAACTGACCACTTTAAGCATTAAAAGAATGTTAAAAAAATGTCTTGTGGCTAAACCAGCAGAACCCATGTGCCTCCTCTGGACTTCAGAAGGGTTATATCAACCGTACTGTTTTTATGATGTGCCACCACAGAATCTGAGTCCTGCTGACAGGGCTTTAAGCCTCACAACACACATGCAGCATTAACCACCTCACAAGGGAGTAAATCAGGAGGGAGGCTAAAACACAGACTCAAGATAAAAACTACACATTTTCTGTTCCTTAATTTATGTTTAAACTGCAGTGATATGAAAAGCGCTTTCATTTTTGCAACAAAAAAAATATCCACTGAGGAAACTCATCTATCTTTTTCAACATGACTGCCTAGTTTCCAGGGTTGCCTGTGAAAGTTAAGAATGCAGATAATCTCATCATGACTTCTTCTGAAGTGCAGCCTAAACTGTTGTCCACAAGAATCAAGCCAAATAACGAAAATAAGAGCAGTCTTACCTTAGGGAAGCACTACTATTGGCTGTAGTTTCCACACCAGTGCTAGTCTCAGACACCAGATCAGGGAGGGGGAAGTTTTCTGTAAGAAGAGGATGCACTGAATAAAGTTTATCTACCCCAGATGTTGGGGTTTGTTTTGTTTTTGTACAGAGAAAGATTCTGTATCATTGATCAAAACCATGCAGTCCTCAAGAGTTCATACCATGGATGTTCTTGCACTGCTAATGATGCAAAGTCTTTGTTTCTAAGCTTAAGCATTCACAGAGCGTATAGACACACCTCAGCCGCCCTGCGCCGAACAGATTAGGTAACACATGTCCCAGACCCTCAGTTCTCTCAATCCAAAAGGTCAAAATCCATAGAGGAACAGTGAAAGCAGGAAGGAGGTGAAGTACTCCAACCACAAAAAGAGCTTTCAAATTACTATCCAACAGCATCGTCACCTATCCACAAGTAATCAGCCTCAAGAACAGTGCTGGGAATTTCAAACAGTACCATCGCTCACATCTCCAGTTCCCATGAGGCCTGCTCCAAGAAACATGGAATCATTCCTCACATCCAAACTATGCATGTCCTTACCATAACCTACAACTCTACAACCCCTGTTTTCTGCCTGTACTCCAACCACAGGGGATGTGGTGCTTCCCATTACCTTGTTCAGGGGTAGGAACTGAGAGATGCTAAGAGTGATTCAAAAAAGTACAGTTCAGACAGCAGGACAGTGCCTGAAAACACCTCTTGCCATCTGATGAGCTGGGACATATGCAATACCTGGAGCTAGCAGGGGGAGAGCATGGAGGGCTGTGGAAGTACTTTGAGATGGAGCAAGAAGGAGGGCAGGCAGGTCGCACAGGGGCGACAGCCTGGACTACACAGTGACAGTTTACCACTGTCCAGATTCAAAGATGTGCCAGAAGGATAAGGCAAAAGCATTATGTAAGAACATAAGGAGCGTAAGGCAAAGACTCTGGGCCAGGAGCCACTTTAAAGTGCTCCCCCCATGCCCCAAATCCAACTGCCACACTTACTGAGACTCACAAACTCATTTCCTCATCTTCAGGCCCAGAGCCTTAGGAGATTCCTACAGCCGAGGAAAAGCAGCCAAGCAGAAACATGCATGGGTAGCACAGTTGCTGAGTCTGCAGTGAGCTGGCTTTAGCTGCCACACACGAAAGAAGTGGGTCAGGGACACCACTTTGGGAACTGAAGCAGCTGAGCAACTCCTGAAGCTAAGGGAACACCCTCCTGGCCAGTGCCTGAATTAGGAAATGATGCTGCAGAACTTGATGTCTGCCTCCTGATCCCAAGTAATGCTCTGAGGAATATGCTGTGGACAAGGCGGTCTTCTTGAGATTTTGTACCTACAGTTTACAGAAGTTTCCTCTTGATGGCTCCCATTCTCTTGGTCGCTTTCCTCTGGGAGGAGCTAAGGGCTTCATTAAGGTCCACCCTTACTACCAGATGGGGAACCAGGATTAGAAATCAAAGACAGAATAAAGTACCGATTACTGGCCAGCGTTACAGCCTCTGCTGGGCTAGGTCAGTACAGAAAGGCTCTTGCACAGTGCTAAAGCCAGGTCATGGCTTAGAACCAGCACAGAATCAGCTCTTGGGACAAAGGACTCCTCAAGCCTCGTAGCCAGCTGCCCACCATTGTCTACGCCATAGCTGTAATGGGATGGGCAAAGCTGGGTCTCCCCCAGGTCAGACAGTACCCAGAGTCAGAGAGGAAACGTCAAACTAAGAAACATTAAGTTGCATGAGGGACAAGACCCTGCCTGAACAAAGGTACAGAAAGGAAGCTGGACTGGATAGCATGAAACAGGCACCCTGAGCACAGAATAAATGAGCCATCACACATGACAGAACACAACAGAAGGTTCCAAAGGTACCATCAACCAAGAGGGATGATGATCCCTTAAGCACAGAAGCAGCAGGTGTCAGAAGTATTTTTTTCACATGTACTGTCAGAGCTAAAATAATCTCCAGACCTACATGCCACTGATTCATGTACCCCATGGACCACCTCTCAAATATCAAAGAACTGTTTTAGAATCTTAAAAGTGTCTATTACAGACATTAAAAAGGATTTAGTGTTTTATAGAGGAATGGAACAGAGTTTTTCCTCTGGTTCCTGCCCTGTTGTTACTTTAGCGAAGAAGAAGAAATTCTACGCACCTATATCATCATAACGTTCCACCCAGACCACATACACTTTGGTTTCAGGTCCCATCGGTGGAATGGTCCGGCCCTGAGGCACCCTCTTGGATCTGGAAGTAGGACTGAGCTGTTTTGAACACAAGGGAAGAGTAGCATTTGTAAACGTTTCCACAGTTGCTCCTTAATATTTCAGATCTCAGACAGGTACAACTTCTGCCAACCACTGAGATGGGGCAACTGTGGTGGAACTACCCACTGAGAAACAGTAATCTGGGTCTCCGCAATATTTATATTCAACATAAATGAATATACTCAATCTTAAAAAGCTGGTTCAAGTTTTTCTTAATGTTCTCCAAGATCTTAAATCAGTAACTATATATACACTTGGAAGTTAATTCTACACAAGAATTCACTTTACAGTTGTAAATCCTTTGCTAACTTACAGCAGCTCATGGTTTTCTGCTTTGCTACCACACAAAAGCAACTGCACATCTGATACTTCACACACAACTGACATGTACTATTTTAAACCCGGTAGGTATGAAAAGTGTTCATGTCTATCCAACCTAAATTTCCAAACACAGAGTCAAGTCTGAATTACATTTTGAATACTGCATATACTTTTTCCTGCCTGCATTTCAAGACTTCAGTATGCAGAGTATTAGTAGTTAGCATGTTTAGGTTTGATATTTAATGTAATCCTGCAATCTCCTACTGCAGGGGCAAATTCTGGCCCAAAGCAAATGTTAAAGATTAATGGCTACGAACGCGTAGCAACAAATGCTATGAAACCAAATCATATACCATTTAAAAATGCTGTAGTATTGCCAGCGTGGTTCTCAGGAAAGAAAATAAAAGAGAGAGAAGAATGCCATTCTTAAATGCAAGTTTTGCCTTACCCGCTGGGAGGGATTAAGATTGTCTGTATGATTGGGGAAAAGCTCAAGTGTCAGAGACTGCTGCTTCAATATTCCTGGCAGCAGATCCATGTTGGAGTCATTTTCTTGGTCAGAGACATTGCTTTCCAGTGAATCAGCTGTAAGACAGAAGAAGAAAGGTGGGGTTTGTCTTTTCTTCTGCCAAAAAACTTAAGTTGTCACCATATGCAAGGTTTCGAAACTAAAAAAAGTTATAAGATTTTGAAACTAAACATACATAGATTTACAGTCAAGTCAATACAGCATTCAAAAGCTGGAAGAGGATTCAGCAGTGGACAACTGCTAGTTATTCCAGAAAGAGACTGCAATTAAAGCACTCCCTATGGATTTAGAAGTGTCCCATCCATTTCCTATGGCATACAGTCTCCTCCTTCCTATGGCTATCACTTGCCCACAGCCCATTTACTCCAGGGAGCTTTTGCACACTGGTTTTAGCGTGCAAAGGACATCATGAAAGCTGTCGCTTGCCTACATAGCAGTTGTGCCATGCTCCTCCAGTGCTGCAGGAGCATGTCATCAAGATGGGAGAGGAAAAAACAAAACCAAAAAAGAAAGCATCACCGGTTGATGGTGAACCGTAAGTTGAACGCAACGTCCCCAGGGTAACAGCAATACTGCTGTGCAAGCCTTCACATCTATTGAGGCTTGCACTGAGAAAAAGGGGCACAGAACAAACACCACCTTCCCAAGGCGTCTAAGGATTAGGATGGTGTAATTTAAACATCAGTAGCTCTTTCTGACAAGGATCTTGTTAGACATGCTACTAGTTAGCTTATTTAGGTTCTGCTTCTGGAAAGGCTCTCTAACAAAACCTGTTGTTTCGGTTTTTGTAAAGAGCATGTACAAAGTGATCTTACTTAGGGACTCCACTGGTGATGGGACAACAAAAGCTATTTCTGTCAGGGCATCCGCATAATACAGCACCTTCTTCTGCCCATTGAAGATACTTGCCCCAACATCTTCTGAAATAATGAGATCATCTGAAATGGACATAAAAGGGAAGTTTAGTCATAAGGAAGCTCCACCTCTTTATACACTCAGGAGAGCCTCAGGAGAAGGATTTCAAATACAATGAGGAGAAAACAATGCAACTCTCATTTTAAAACGTGAAGATTTCACAGTCATATCTCCTGGGCAACAACCATTCTCAGATAAACTTTTTCATTATCTTGAAGGAAATGGCACTTCGGGTTGGGAGAAGATTTATTTTGAGCATATTTCCATTGTGCTGCATACCGTACTTCCCTCAGACTGAGTTGTCTAGCAAGCACGTCAGGCACAAGAATTCATCCAGTAGCTATTCCTAACCATTCCCTCTCACAGACACCATTCAGTTAGTCATTAAATTTCCAAAGGATTCTAACATTTATAACTTCAGCCTGATACTATTCTAGAATTCAAGCCAGTTTCTACAGCCTCTCCTCTGTTTTTTCTTCTGCCAAGGAGAGTCAGAAAAAGGCTCTTTTGAATCAAGCCAATGCAAGAAAGCTCCTCGTCCTCAACCCCTCTTTATTCCCTCATCACAGTTGGCCAGTACATCAGGCCTTCATAGCACAGAGAGAAAACAATTCTTTGGTGGAGACATGCTGTAAGTAAATTACAACCAATCCCCTCCTTTTCCTTCTCCATACCACCTCCAGAAAGACCAGCAAGGACTTTAAGCTGAATTGTTTCTCTGATCCAGTTTACAGAAGGGTTCCTGGGACAGCTGCCTCAGCAAAACCAGAGGAGTGAAATTCAGCACGCTGACACAGAGGTTGCCAGAGCCACGCAGGAGCCTCCAAGCCGTGCTTCTCCATCAGGGAAGTGTTCCTGCATCCCCAGTCCATAGCTCTCAGGGAGCAGCACCACAACCCAAACCCAGCTGTTTAACAACTTCTTTGCTTTTAGGGGCGTGCAGGGAAACAAAACGTGCATATGCCTGTGAATTTATTTCAATCACACCTCACTGCAAGCTATTCTAGAACCACAGAATCATTCAGGTTGGAAAAGTCCAACCATTAACCTAACATCGCTAAGTCCACCACTAAATCATATCCTTCAGCACCACATCTACACGTCTTTTAAATACCTCCAGGGATGGCGACTCAAACACTGCCCTGGGCAGCCTCTTCCAATGCTTGACAACCCTTTCCGTGAAGAAATTTTTACTAAACCTCCCCTCGTGCAACTTGAAGCCATTTCCTCTTGTCCTATTGTCTGTCCCTTGGGAGAAGAGACCAACCCCCCCTGGCTCCCCCCTCCTTTCAGGGAGTTGCAGAGAGCAAGGTCTCCCCTCAGCCCCCTCTTCTCCAGGCTGAACACCCCCAGCTCCCTCAGCAGCTCCTCACAAGACTTGTGCTCCAGACCCCTCACCAGCTCCGTTGCCCTTCTCTGGACACGCTCCAGCACCTCAGTGTCTTTCCTGTAGTGAGGGGCCCAAAACTGGACACAGTATTTAAGGTGGGGCCTCACCAGTGCCAAGTCCAGCAGGACAATCACAGCTCCATTCCTGCTGGCCATACTATTCCTGATACAGGCCAGGATGCTAGACTCCTAATGGCGTTGTAATTACCACAGCCATTCACAAAGAGAAAATACATTTAACAAAATAAATAGCTTTAGTCACAGCAAAGATTGGAGGAGAAAACAAAGTAATCAATCTTCCCAAGTTGATCTAAGTCTATTTTAAATCTCTGCCATTTAAGTTTTTTAGCCACTGCTTGCTAAAGGTACGACTCCACTTACGGATTTTTCCAACAGCAGAACCAGATTAGAAGTAGCCCACCCTCCCTCCATCCCATCCTGAAATGCTTTCTCTGTTCCTTCTTTCCCCAATTTGTGGAATTCATCCAACTATTTGGTGGCCTGTGATCTAATGCAAATGGCTGAAAAAATCCGAGCTGAAAAGCCTACATCAAAACAGGCTACCTCACTAACTCAGGGCACTGCAATCCGCACAGCCGTACTGACAGCCAGCTGCAAAGGGAAGGGAGAGGGCTCTGCCTCCCAGTAAAGCACAGTCTGACTCTGTCCTCAACCGAAAATTAAACCAAGACCCATCCGCTTTGTAATCTCTCCTGCCTTGTTCAGAGAAAACCATACCTCTGTTCTCTCAACCTCTCCCAAACATTTCAAGCCTTCTATCATTTGCAGTTTTATTCTACAAATGAATAGAGAAGTCTCCAGTTGGCTGCAGTTACAGGTGAAGAGCATTTCTAAGGCAGTGAAAGGGAAGCAAAGCAAGAGCGCTGTGTAAGCAACTGCAGCAGTAATGGTGTTGCACCTGATGCAAATGCCCGATCAAAGGCATTGAACAAGTCGGAGCAGCCTGTTCAATGCCTTTTTGTGGCCCACAGCAGAAGGCTGAGGCCCTGAAAATCACCAAGAAAAGGTCTGGCCCTTGGAGCAGTGACCATGAACCACACTGAGAACAACCCAGACACTACTGGAATCCCAGGTAACCCGATTAAGTTGTTCAAGGTAGAAACTAACCCGACCTTTAGTTTGCCACCCTGGGATAGCGATTCACTATCCTGAGGATCATTTTGGTTGACAGAATGGGGAGAGTGTGGTATATGACAAGCCCAGAGGAAGAGTTGCTCGACTGGAAAAAAGCAGAGTAAATTAAGCAGGACAGAAGAGCTGTGTGTGGGCTCCAACCACCGTGACCTACAAACAGCAGCTTGTTTTCATTACTTCCTACCAAGCATGATTACAAGGCTAGCTTATCAGTGAACATCTCATTTTAATCTACTTACAGAACACAAAAAAAATCACACAGTGCTTCAAGTCTATTTGCCAATATGCGGCACAATCTGTATCTGATTTCACTCGAATACTGCTTTTGGATAATATATTAAGGACTCACCAACTCTGCTAAAAATATAGCACAGAGGTAATTCTTGCTGAGGCTACTTCCTCCCAACAAAATACAGACAGTTTTGCTCACTTTGACTTGAAGCTTAATCTAATATTTACACATTCCTCTCTAGTAAACATCAACGTTTATCCCCCCTCAAAGAAGTGCTCAGATAGGTAACCAGGAGCAAGAAATTTAAAAATAATTGTCTCCTAAAGGAGCCTAATTTAATGTTACACCATTTGCTGTGTCTTACCTTGTTCAGATCCCTCTTCATCACTGCAGCTATTGATCGACCAGCTTGTTGAGACATGGCCAGTCCACCCAGGGTGCTTCCCCACTTCAACAGACCAGCCAAGAGACAACAAGAACTCCAGGAAGTGTGGCTGAACAATTCTGGAAGACTCCATGTTCTTCAGGATCTGAAACAACCAGAAGCACCATGGTAGATACAGGAGACTCCAGGAAGCAGCTCTCTTCCTTCCCCACTTTTTTAACTAAAATTGCATGTCACCAACATGGTTTTGACCAAATGCAGCTATTCAGCAAGCCTGGAATCTCAGAGTTTCTACATGGACTCCCTGCTGCCCAACATCCTCCCATCCTGCTTAGCAATGTCCTAGTCCGTCAACTTGTCTTTCTGACATCACTGCCAAAACCTGTAAAATAGTTAATCAAACTGCTAGAAATGGCAATGTTGAGATTTATACACTCATCAGGAATAACACCCAGAACTGTTCAGCACAGAATCTGCATTAGCACCAAATGTAATATGAGAATCTTCTGGCCAATTTTCACTACTGAACTCAGGTGAAATTTTAGGAGAAAGGTGTTTTATCACTACTCACCTGTACATGACATACAGCGATTTAGAAGGCAGGACTCAGCACACATTAAATCATGAAACAGATTTTGCAAAACAATTTTCAGCAGGATCGAGCATGCTCTTTAATCAAATGTCACACTGTGCTATTCACTTTAAACCTTAATCCTCCTTTTATAAAGATCTTGGATGTTTCCACATCCAAAGGCAACTTTTATCCCACTGTGACCAAGTGAAAGCTGAGACCTTTACCAAACGGCACACAGGGAGACACGGATGATTTGTGATTTGGTCTACCAGAACCATTGGCATTTGTGGATCAGACAACACTGTGCGATGCATCCATCCTCTCTGGGCCACACGAGAATCTGTTTTGTGGCAAGAGAGTCTTTGATTTTGGTTTGTGTTGGGGCAGGCACCCGCGGAGCAGAAACTGCAGGGACAGGGACAAGCGCTGGAAGGAAAGCTTCCAGACAAGAGGCTCCTCATATTCACACAGTCCTGGCACCCCATCCTAATGCCTCGCACAATATTCAGCAGTGCCTACACACACTGCATTGAAGTACTACTATCATTCTCATTACTGAGCACATTGAAGTCATACCTATGCTTCAGAACAAATCGAGACAAGTGCCATTTAGAAGGTAATTTCAGAAAATAGGCAAGCTCAGGCTTTATACAACTATACGGTTTTATATCTGAGACCATTCAAAAAGAGAATTTACAGTAAAGCAAGGACAAGAGGGTATTTTCAAAGGACACTTGATGATGTGAAGTATAACGATGTAAAAGGTGCGTGGGCAGCTTCAATACCCTGTACAAATAAATGCCATGAGACACTTCTCAACTGTAAAAGCCTATCCACCACAGAAAAATCTTAGAGCCTAATGCAATAACCAGCAGGGTAGATGCTGTGCAGCATCAGACAACACATAGCTGATCCCCCTCCTTGTGAAAGGACAGCACGTCACCTCTCGGAACAGAATGTCATCCTGAGCTGAAGTGGCATGAACTCACACGCACAGAGATGGCTGAGTAGGACCAGGCAGCCAGCCCTGCTCAAAGCCAAAACCGCATCACAACTTGGCTTTGGTCTCCTCCTCGATCGTTAACATTGAAAACGAAACAGGACAGAAATAAGTCACAGGGCTTTTCAAAGATGGGAGCAGTATCTCACTCAGCTCAGGTCCACAGAGATGAGCACGTTACTAATTTGACAGCCTCTGCAACTTTGTACAATCTGAAAAGCTTATGAATCACAGCAAGATGTCTGGGAATCTTGAAACAGGAGTGGCATCTTTCTACTGTGTCTAAATATGTCCAGAATCTCCCAAATACAAGATTTTCTTAAACCTACATGGCAAAACCCATGCTAATTGGTAAAGGCTGGCAAGTTCTGCAGGACTAAGGAATCTCACCTGTCTAAATCCGTAAGAGCATATAAGCATCAGATGGAAAAAACCCATTCTGCTAGCTCAGCACGAGCACATTTCAGATGTTTGAAGACAAACCTCATGTATCTTGTTTTGTAGCTGCCCTTGGAGATGGACTGTATCCTGGCTACTCTGAACTTCAACTTGAAAACTCACAAACAATCTTGGTTTCAAGGATTAGTGTATTCCACACAGAAGCAGAAAGTGCTACAGTGCTCTGGCAACTGTACATTCACAGTAACATGAGGAAATGTCACAACAACGTATTGGGAAGCTACACTTCTACTCTTTACTATGAGAGTTATGAATGGAATGAGGAGAAGGTACTATAGAAACAACCTTTTCTAATGAGCCCATAAGCCGTCTTAGTGAATTTCTAGGTCACAGTTTAAAGCAGTCACGATTTAGATTTGCACAAATTAACCTGATTAACCTAATCACATTTGAATGTAAATAGTATAACATAATGACTTACAAAGCAATAATACCTTTTTACTTGCAGAAAGTTTTTCACTCCTTTAATGTTTCCACTCTAATGTTAACATTAGAATCAAACCAAACTACCTGGACATTGCACATTGCTGCAACAGACTGCAACCTCCGCTGCAAGCTGAGCCAAGAAATACGAAATGCATTTCTGATACAAATCTTTGAACTCTACATGTAAGGACAATAAGGACAGAACAGGTAACAAAAATACTATTAATGATTCTAAATATTAAATATTTATATAATATACATTAAAAAAAGATGCTACAACAATCCTAGATGTGGGTAATGTACTTCAACCTACAGACAAAGAGAGTACACACAGACTTGTTATAGTTCACACTGTAAATAAACACAGGGCCCAGAGCCCCTGTTTCTGACACTCCACTCTAGTCATTAGCAGCAATGCTTTTTTATCTTGAGAATCACTAGAAACAAGACAGTATAGGCTAGTTGGCACTCTACACTTTCACTTACCTCCTGGCTTGTTTTCTGGCCCGCCTTCATGTAGAAAATGAAAACAGTATCAAAAGGACGAGATGGTAGCAAATCCAAGTAGCCAAGGTCATCAAAAAACCCAGGAAGAGCAGAGTCAAGTGCAATCAAGTGAGGAGGTAGACGACTGTTAGCAGGTTCCTATCCAACAGACAGAGTTCGACAGCTTAAAAAACTGTCTTTCCTAAATGAAAAGGTCTTCATGGCTTCAATAATAATCCATTAAAATATAAAAAGACAATTTCCCTTTTCTCCTATGAGCAAAATCATACAAATTTCTGATGCAACAAAATCACTGTAAACGAGTAACTGCAAGCATAACAGTTTGACAATTTGTTGCATTCTACTCTCTTCATTAAATAAAAATGGTATTTTGCCAGCAAAACGGGCATACCATTTTGCTCAAAAAGAGTGCTAGCTACCACAACAAAAGCAGTAGACACTTTCAAAAAATCACAACTATATACATATGTGTAGTTTCCTATTTATTAACTTATATACCAAGAATATGCAAAATACTAATCACTTTTAGACATAATTTTTGCAAAAGCTCCATTGTCTACTTTTGTTGATGGTTTTCTGGAAGGAAATGCAACAAATAAAAGGGAAGATCTGCAGCTAAGAGGCAGAACTTCACATTAAAAACATGGATCTTCTTTATAAACCATTGCTATTTTAACTTCAAAAAGAAAGCTCTACAACCTGCATGTACTCCCAAGTCTTTATACATGGTTAAACTATTTCAGCACAACCATCATTGGAGCAGAACTTTCCAGGCAGTCATATTTCAGAAACTCTTAAAAGTATCACCCCAAAACCTAGTTCAAGCTGAGGGGATGGTTTTTAAGTATGAACTTGTGAATGTGAGAGCTTATGTACCTACCACAAAAATAAATATACAGCCACCTATTCAGAGCACCGTCAACTTTACGCATGGCCTTTCACAATCCCCTGCTCTCAATCCTGGAAGACTGTAATCCAACACTTTATTTGATTAGACTACAGCTTGAAAGTAGTTGGAATTACACAGAAGATCTTCCACTAACAAAATTTAGTTTTCTTCTTTTGCCAAGCCAGGCTGTATGGGCACATTTGCACAACACTAAGAAGTATCAGGTCACCTTCAATGCCTCTAGTGAGAGAAACCCGAAGTGGGAGAGGAACAGGCGTGCTGTCTGAAACTCCTGTGCTGGTGGTGGAGGCTTACACTCCGTGATTGGATCAGGAAAGCTCTTCTTCCGCCACTCCTCTTCACTTTTCTGATCTATGGAAGTCTCAAAAATTATCTGCTGGGCCATGCCATTCCTCAGCTTCTCGTGTCGCTCTTCGAGCTGAAAAACATTGTGTGACATGTTGATTCCACCAAGATTATTGAGATCCACTAAGAAAACAGCTCCATCATTTAGGAAAGCTCTAAGTCACAGGTACAGCAGCAGCCGCAACTCCACCACTAGGATGTTTACTAAAAGCACTATCAATAAGACCTTGCAACGTTACCCAGAGAACATCTAAACACCCTGTTTGCACGGGAGAGCTGCTGCAAATTTATGTATCCAGTATCAGCTACATCTTCTCCCTTTTAAGTGAGCAGAAACTAAAACACCTTTGGCACCGTGAAACTTTAAAGTATTTTTGAGACACGTTGCCCTCTCCTCCCCCAGGAGGTCTCAAAAAGCCCCTTGCATTTGCTCAAAGGCAACAAAATTCAAGTCATTGCTTTTTAGCAATACCAGGGTATTAGGAACTGTAATAAAACATGTTGTACAGTGCTTCCCAAAAAACACATCAAAGGCACTGTCATCTTCCTGAGAAAGTGTACAGATTTCATTAGTTTGCAGAGGTTATAATTCCATTAATACGAAATTAGTCAAGCTAAAGAGTTTAACTACTTGCACTAAGACATCAGTGTATGATTCATGAACAGACAAAAAAAAACAAGAAAAAAATTAAGTCAGGGACTAAGAGCTACTTACTTCCTCATTGACAATTTCATGTAAATCAGGAATGCTCAAGTCAGCTTTCACAAATGGGATCTTGTCCACTTCTTCAGGAAAAGGGCGGTGCTTCACACTGTATTTCAATCCAACATCATTTTTAGGAGCTGGTCGTGTTTCTGGTACAAAAGTCTGACAAAAAAGGGGGACAGCTTTTACATTCACGGCATCGTACCACTAGACAATACTTTATTATAACAGTTGGAAAACGCTCCCTCCTCCCTCACCACCAGATGTACACTCATCCATTAGTGAGAGGTATTATTAAAAAACACTCAGTATGTACTTTAACTTAATACAATTGTATTAAAAATGCATCTGTAAATTTTAAAAGAGACACAGTTCTGCCCATTTTAGTGGGTGCACTCCTGGAATGTATGAAGCCTGCTTACCATCTACCTCTAAGCAGTTGCAAATCACAATAAAAATGGCAAGCTTCCATGGCAACATCTTATTTTCAGACCATTCTCACTGTATTTAGCAAAAGCTAAACTGTTTGAGAAGCCTCCATTTCAACCCTGCTGACTACGATGATCCCAAGTCAAGCTGAGAGGGCCTGAAGAGAAGAGCAGCAATGCTGTGGGGCAGGAGTGAGCTGCACTGCCAGAATATCAAAAGGGCAATTTTGACATTATTACTACATTATGTTGTAAACTGTATGTAATTCAAAACCTGAAGTTACCGACGAAAGAAACAAAAGATCTAGATGCAAGTTTACAGGTACATAAGGTCCAAGAAAGCAAGACCTTTAATTACGTCTCGAGTGCTGCTTTATAGATTTATTTGCTACCAATTACACTTCAAAAGGGAAAAATTGTTAACATGAAAGTTATAGAACGCCTTTAAGTTGGAAAAGCTCCCTTAAAACTGGGAAGGAGGTCAGCAGCCAGGACATGACTTCTCCTTTGCCATGGGAGGTAGCACGTTTGGACTGACACTATTCAGCAAACTGGTTTGGCGTCGGTGACAGCGCAGCTCCCACGGCACTGCGCGGAGGGTACTCCCCAAGGCCGCTTTGCAGAGACCAGATTCATCTGCACGTGACCACGACAGCTCAGACTGACAGGCCCTCGTTCCAGCTACATCATTATTTCCTTTACTGAGGGGTACGTGAAGAGTTCGAAGATTTGGAGAAGTTCACAGACAAAAATTCTGATAATAGGAGGACATGTTCCACTAGACAACTGCAGTAAGAGATTTTATTGTAAAATGAGATTGGGGTATTTCTCCTCCACTATGCCTCTTACAGAGCCATTCCAGAGTTCATCTAGATAACAATTTTTTTTTCCAGCAGGTTTATTGCTGTCTTTGCAACACTGGGCGCTGTAGTTTGAATAGCTGCTCTCTCTGCAGCATCTCTTTCTACACCTCCAGACTTCACTACCTCTGCTGCGAGGGCTTTCCCTGACATCCTAACAAGCACGCTTACGTGTTAAATACACACTGTCCATTGCCCATCAGCTCAGAAGATCTTTCAGAATAAACAAAATTAAAAACACAAAAAAAGAATATCCCCTTCCCCTGAACAAGTCTAGAAGGCAACAGCACTTTCATAACCTGTATTTAATATTAATCACAAGTTGTAAAGAGTCACCAGAGATGTGTCACATTACCTACAGCTAAAGGCCCCGTGGCTCAGCCTTAATGTATAATCACCAGCTCTGTGGGGCTGTCTCACATTAGTGGAATTTCTGCTGAACATCTCTAAGTTAAAGATTTCTTTATGGGCTTTGATAGAGACCTTTTGATTTGCTTTAGCTCCTCTTGGTAAAAGACAGAGTTGCTGGGCCCATGCAAATCTTCCAGATGTCCCACGGATCAAAACCGTGACAGAGGGGAAAGAGTCATCTGCAAAGCACATGGGTTAAGAGAATAACACATCATCATAAATTAAAAACAGTTCACTGTGCAATAATTTAAGCAAAGAGAAACACAGGCATGATGACAGAGGTTTTGTTTTCCAAGTTAACTCCTCCCTGACCCTGAAGACGATTCCCAGTGAGAAGCAAGCAATCCTCCTCTCTGCAGCCGGCAACTACTAGTCTACTTTGTAGCTGCCAGCTCAGTTTCATAATTAAAAGTAGCTTTCATCCAAATTCATGCGGACCACTGTTTCTCTCCAAGTTCTTTCCAGGAAATTAAAAAAGATTGTCCAGCCACTGCCTGTTTAGATAAGACAAATGGCCATATGGAGGCACAGTTTCCATGATATTTCATGACCTTCTGTAAAGGTCCCACACAAATAGCAGCAATAAGAACAGTGGAAGGACAAGAGATAATGGTCAAACTAAGACAGGGGAAGATGGAAAATTTTTCACCCACCACAAGGAATAGGGACACAGAGAAGTTGTCCCCATAGGTTTTCAAGACCTACTTGGACAATGTCAGGACAATGCATTGTCCTGGTCTGAATTCAGTCTTGACCTTGTTTAGAGCAGGAGGTTAGACTGCAGATTCCTGAGGTGCCTTTCAACTTGCACAATGATGGTTTTAACATTGCAGGGATTTCAGTCTTCCTTCAAGACTTAAAAGCCACTGATATTTGCCATCTTAGAAGAGGGATCATCATACCTCTACAGGTTTTCTTTTTAAAATTATTTATATTTATCTTGCATGTAAAGCACAAATTGATACCATCAGGTAACTACCAGATATCTATTCTGCCCCTAGGAGGTCCTGGGAAGTAGAGGGTGCAGACAAACCAAACCAGCCCCCCACAATCAGTAGGGAGGCAGTGATCTGCCTCAAAAGTGATCTGACGTACTTGTGCATTACTGCAATTAATCTTGTAATTCAAGGGGGATTTGTAAGCAAGTTATGCACAGCAAGAAAAGATAATCTAATTTGAGATTCTAACAGCTTTACAGGATTCCTCAGTAATACATTTAGCAGAGGCAGAGTAAGGATGAGAATTGCTCAGCCATTCCAGTGTGCTAATAAGCCATTCTAGTCAGGAACATGCTTGCTCAAACACGGACTGTGGGTGGATGTGCAGCAATGGCTCCCAGCATCAGCACTTTCTGCAACATCTATTTAGTGATTCTCAACGAGGTTGGAGCACTCTGGACCACAACTCAAAACAGAAACTCCTCTTATCCAGTTCATGAGGTTCTGCGCAATCTCTGTTTTCAAGTCTAGTATCTAGACTCCATCCTGTCCATAGATGAGGAAAACATACCTGTGGCAGAGCAGCACATCTACCATACATTAGCCTTAAACTGAGGTAGCGCATAAGAGAATTTTCATCTCTTCTGTTAGTAACGCTATGATTCATGCAGACTTACACAGGGATCAGTTATTCAGTTCAAAGCATCATGTAATATAATACCAGATTTTTTTAATATAAATTCTTGTTGGTCAAAGCATATGAGGCTGAAACGAGTTAGATTCAGCTGTGAAAGCCAGTACCCTGTGACAGATCTCTTTACACTGACAGAACAGGATGCTACATGGGAAAGTTGTAAGAGCTGCTAAGCAGCTAAAAACATTTGAGCTGAAAGCACCCACAGAAACATTTAGTAACACAAGACCTAAAGCAAGCAAAAGCAACTGTGCAAGCATAAAAGTGTCATTGAGCATCTGCTGACCACTTATCCCCATCAAGGTAATTCTTTTATGAGCAAGGATGTTTTCAAAGTGTAACGCTATTGCTTTTGTCCATCAACAATAATTTAGATGGCAGTCAGCTGCAAGCATCTGATCTAACTGGGTGAAAGACACAGACAACTGCAGGAACAATTTGGATAAGTTTGTATGTGTTTGGCTATCAGTGGTATTAAAGTTATTCCCACCACTTTATCCCAGAACACCCTGCTCAATCACACCCCCAGAGAAGAGGTAAGCTCCTGAAATGTGAGGGACACTTGATGAAGCACCTTTGTTTTGCAGCTCCATACAGAGAGTTATAACAAGGAGAAGAAGGAAATGGGAAGTATGAACTTACTCTGTTCATTCCCTAGAGGCTGCTCCAACATCGCCAGGATGACACTATTATCCAAAACGAAGTAACGGAAGCTATGCTTGTTTATGGTAGGTAGACGAGAATATTTAATTAATGTGGTTTCATTCACCAAGCTGCAAGGAGAAGCGGGGCCACTGGGAGAAGGAAATGCTCCAAGCAACTGCATAATACTGCAAGTGAGACAAAAGTTAAGAGTTATGACAGATTAAGATAACAAACTGTTTCACCTAAGCACAGACCTTCACTCATATTCTTTATTTGTATCTTGACACAGCAGTTACCCTGCCAGGGCATGCCTGCGCTCTCTCATCAGCTTGTTTTAAAACAGAACCAGTAACTTCAGAAAAACATACCTGAAAGCCTAGACAGAAGGGTACTCTCCTACAGAATGAGTTTCTTTATAACCTAGGTTATAAAGATATTAAGATATGCTTTAAAGCACAAAAATCTATACCCTTCCACAGCTTTTTTTAATGTTAATTCTTACTAGAAGATTATGGATGACTGGAGATAATCATCCATACTTTAGGCCACTCTTATGTCAACAAGCATGGCAGATGTGGTAGACGCCCTAGTTATGACTGTCTTTGTTTCCTTCAAGGACAGATCACATTAAGTTAAAACCCTTTAAGAAAGGCCCAGGATGGCACAAGCATGACTATCATAGATGGTAGCCTTCCCTGGGAGAAAGCCTCGAGGTGTGGTCCAACAGTGCCTACTTCTTTGGAGTCAAGGGCTTGGGAGGCTCCTAGAAGTACCAGCTTAAATCTGAAGTTGTACAGGATCTACTAATACTGTTAGAAATTGAAAATTTTCCATGGCAGGAACCAATAATGAGAGTTTGTCCACTGTCAGACTGGAGATCATATGATCTAACTCAGGACTTTACTCTTAACACCACCACCCATACCAAAAGTAAGTTTATTGATGCCCTCCCCACAGACTTTTCCACTTTAGTTTTAGAGCAGATAGTTTCATCTCTCTAAATAAAGAGGCACTTTTAGGCAACAACAAAGGTTTGTCCACAAGTTCCAATGAGTAGTTGTTTTTATCTTGGAAATTAGAGTTAGTTTTACTAACAGTAAACTTTATAACAATGTTATTGCAAAGCAGAGCAATAAAGAAAGCAGCAAAACATATTTATCCCACCCATCCTCAATCTGTCCTGCCTACCATCATACTGTTCATCCAGTAACACGCTGCTTTTCACCTCCTCTGGAGCAAATCTCAGTTTTCCTTTCTGTGCTTCCCCTCCCCAACTCACACATTATCTGTTACTGCATTTCCAGCAGAACCGCTCAAACATATTAAGCAAGCCCAATGCTGTGGGCAGAATGACATCCCATCCTGCACCAGCTTACGTCTGCTGTGCTGTTCCCTGCTGCGTTACACATCAGACAGTGTCTATCAGTTTCCCCATCAGTGTGGGGATGGCATATCATGTAAGGTTGAGGAGAAGAAGGTGGAATGGAAAGACAGGCTCAGTAGGTCAAGTGGGAGATAGAGGGAACTGTGATCTGCAGAAAGGGCTGGCTGAGAACAGAATACCAGGGGCTGCAGGAGGGCCTGGGTTTTGCTCTCCAAGAAAGAGGACAGGCAGGAGGGAAAGACAGCAATCACAAGTATCTTTTTTCATGTTGAACACCTGTAATGGGAGGGGGGAGACAGCTAAAACAGCACAGGACAACCCTGCCCCTGGGGCAAAACACAGGGAGCTTCTGGATGACTTTTCAAATGCTCTTGCTACACCACAGAGATCTCACCAGCTCGGAGCTCCTAATTAAAGCACTCTCAGACAAGGCAATGCTAGACAGTAAACATGCTCTGACAAATCACGTACCATGTTAGTGTAGCTTCAGCAGCATCTTTCACTCTCATGGAGGCAGGGTTAGGCTCCTTATCTCCTTTGTACTTGACCTCTTGTTCACTGTTTTTGGATTTACTTCCCGAAATGCCAAGCTCCACGATCTCCAGTACCTCTTTTAAACAATCCTAAAACACAAGAGGAACCACCTTAAAAGCCGAAGCGTTCTGATAAATGTCTCCAAGACCTCAATGAAACAGTGATATACCATCGATTAAAATAAAGTACTGCTGGTAATATGAAGATTATTCTAACAGCGTTGGAATAAGATCACCTTTGCTATAGGAATGATATTGTCTCCATCTATAGATGTTTACTTATGTTTGTATTCTAATGGTAGAAAGTGCTCTGAATAAATATAGACACACAATATATTCCATTACATATGTACAAAATTGCCAAGAGGACTACTAAGAGTACAACTGAAAAATGTGAACATATTTAAAGAGATAATAAATGCATTTCTGAGATTCTCTGCAGAACTTTTAATTAAGTTCTAAGCATACCAAGAATGAATTCATCTGGAAAATTGCAAGAAATCCTTTTCCAAATCTTTCAATTGCCAACTACTTCAATTGCCAATCTATCACAGGCGAGGCCAATACTCAGAGAACCACAGGTATGACTCATAAACGTCACTCATTACAAAGTCATTTGCTCAAAATATTTGGATTGCTACAACAAAAGTTCAAATCTCATGGCTTGAGCTATAGAATAGCAAAGAAAGCACTCTCATGGATAAATAACTGTCTAAAATCTGAACACAAGTAAGTTTTTACCACCAGAGACCAGGCAGGGTTCTGTGCCTTGCCCTGTGTCCTTCCCTATATTCATAACTGATGTAGAAAAAGAGGTGATGAGGAAGATTGAAGTTTTCTGGCAGAGCAAAATTAACCAGCGCTGGGACACAAGCACTGGCCACAAAGAATTACAGAAGGAGTTTACAGTGTTGGCTAGCAAAATAGCAGATGAAATTCCAAGGAACTATAAGATGAGGCACCTGGAAAATTCTAATACCTGCAATGAAAGGTTGTGACTGACTGTCATGACTCAGGAATGTGCTGCTAAGTGTCCAGTATATACTACACACAGTATGCAACGCTATCTCGATACACAGTGACAATTACAATAAAAAAAGAACCTAATGAAAGGAAATAAAGCATTATGCAACCAAACAAACCCATGCTGTGCCACATCAGGAGAAATCACCCTGTCCTAATCACCTACTGTCATGCCAGGACCCCAAAGTGTATGCAGAAGATATCTTTATTTAAAGTCCTGTTGGTAGGCTTTCCATTTTCATTTTTTAAAATATACATATTTTTCTATATGCTATAGAATATATAAACAAATATAAAGATATATAAGATATATGTTCCATATATAGTTACAATAAAATATTATAGAATACATATTAATACACATGACATATAAAAATATAGAAAGATCACTGAGCTGTCTCTGCAAGCTGATCAACAATGAAAATATGTGCTCTATTTTTTTTTTTAACTTTTTTTTAAAAAAATACCAACAAAAAACAACAAAACAGCAGGCCAGAAGGCTGTTGGAAACATGCATCTTTAATTTCCTGCTCTTTTCAAGCTTCCCAAGCACATTTCATCTTGGATTGAGCTATGCCTTGCTCAGTTTCCAGTAACTGGTGTCTTGGTGAAAGAAACTATGATTATCAAAATGCCAGCATCAAAGGAATTACATTAAGTCTAGAAGATGCTTTAGTCAAGTATTATTATGAGATATTAGAAAAGACATGGCTTTTAGTGAAGTTTATCTGCAGCAGGTAGCTATGCTATATATACACCATTCCCATATTTCTCTTTTCACTTCTTTTTTTTCAGGTTTTCTTCTCTTCTCTCTTTTTCCAGTTTCACAAGCAACAAGAAAGATCAAGACATTCTTAGAAATATGAAAGGCAATTCTGAGGCCAAAAACATTCTTGGTGAATAAAAAGCAGGAATCAAAATTCAAAATGATTTTACATGGCAACTAGCTTTAAAAATCCTAGTATACTTTTGAAAACTAAGAAACCCATGTTATTTTAAAGTATTAGGAACAGACAGGTTGGGCACGAAAGGCATTGCAATTTGGAGCGCTCAAAATACGTACACCAGAGGCTCCCACCTTCTCATCCAGCATGTCAGGGTGCTCCGTGAGCCAGACGCAGAGGCACTGGAAAGCTGCAACTATCATGGAGTGCAGGTCGCGGGAGTGGAGCGGGGCTGGGCGGCTGCACTGGTACACTATGTAGCTGCACACTGAACTGATAGCTCTCTTGCGATCAGAGGAATCGACCGCCACTTTCACCTGGGTAAAGCAAGCAGGAGAGGATGAGAATTCCTCCACAAAAATCTTTTGGAGAAGAAACAGCTTTTAAAAGCATTTTTAAGTGACGTTTTAAAAACCAGGAATAAACAGTTGAGCTTTTTTATGATTACAGCTTAAAAGCTGTGGGTTAAAGTATTTAACAGTGATGGATATAGAAACTTAGAGGAAAGAAATGCTGCATTGAGGTGCCACCACACTGCACAGCTTCGTTTCTAAGAAAAAGAGTGATATCAATATGGTTTGATAAGAAACTAATTGCAAGCTGAATAAATTAGTATTTGAAACTTATTTTCAACAAATGTGTCACTCCTTCAGCCATAGCCAACCATTCTGTATCTCTGAGAACCCACTCACTGCCAAGTCTCCCATCCACAGGGCTTCATTCTGCTCACATAACTTTCCACCAGGCATATTTTTTCAGCACAGTAACTTTCACCAGTGAGAAAGGGACAGAAAACCCATCCTCAGACTAGCAGAGTAACAAAAACCCCATAACTCCTCCCCTAAAACTCAGTCCAAAACCCCCAGCTTCTCTCCCAACTCAGGGCATAAGGGAGCAAAGCTCCGGACTGGAGGGTTAGAGAAGAGCCTTGTACATTGAGGCACACGGATCTGCATTATAAAAATAACTGAAGAACTGAATTTCTCTTCTCTTTTCCTCCCAACCTGTGACTTGGCTCAGGAACAGTCAAAGCTGGATTTAGTATTGGAATGGAAGGATACAGGCTCCAGGAAGGACAGGCAGTGGAGAGGAGGAGGGGGTGTCGCTCTCTATGTCAGTGACCAGCTGGAGTGCATGGAGCTCCACTCGGGGATGGATACAGAGCCGATCAAGAGCTTATGGGTCAGGATTAAAGGGAGGGCAGGGACAGGAGATGTGACAGTGAGGGTCTGCTACAGGCCACCCAACCAGGAAGACCGAGTGGATGAGGCCCTCCGTAGAGAGATAGGAGCAGCCTTACATTCAACAAGCCCTGCTCCTCATGGGGGACTTCAACCACCCTGATATCCGCTGGAGGGACAATACAGCAGGGCATAAGCAATCCTGGAGGTCCCTGGAGGTTCCTTCCAAGTTCAGGAGCGATATATCCCAACAAAGTGGAAGTCAAGCAAAAAGGCCAGGAGGCCTGCATGGATGAACAAGTTGCTCCTTGTGAAACTCAAACTCAAAAAGGAAGCCTACAGAGAGTGGAAGCAAGGACAGGTAGCCTGGGAGGAATACAGAGAAATTGCCCAAGCAGCCAGGGATCAGGTAAGGAAAGCTAAAGCCCCAGTAGAGTTAAATCTGGTCAGGGATGTCAAGGGCAACAAGAAAAGCTTCTATAGGTTTGCTGATGATAAAAGGAAGACAAGGAAAAAAGTTGGCCCTCTCTGGAATTAAATGGGAAACCTGGTCAGTCGGAATATGGAGAACGCTGAAGTACTCAATGACTTTTTTGCCTCAGTATTCACTGGCGAGGGCTCTAGCCACACTGTCCGAGTCACAGAAGGCAAAGGCAGGGACTGGGAGAATGAGGAACTGCCCACTGAAGGAGAAGACCAGGCTCAAGACCATCTGAGGAACCAGAAGGTACAGAAGCCCATGGGACCTGATGAGATTGATCCACAGGTCCTGAGGGAACTGGTGGATGAAGTTGCTAGGCTACTGGCCATCATATCTGAGAAGTCGTGGGAGTCTGGTGAAGTTCCTGAAAAAGGAAACTAGGGGAAATATAACCCCCATTTTCAAAAAGAGGAAAAAAAAAAAAGGACGACCCAGAGAACTACAGGCCAGTCAGTGGGTCCAGAGGAGGCCACGAAGATGACCAGAGGGCTGCAGCACCTCTCCTATGAAGAGAGGCTGAGAGAGTTGGGGTTGTTCAAGAGGAGCTTATGAAAAGCAGGCTGGTGAACCAGCACTCTTGTATGAAACAGAATTTTTGAATTTAACAAGTCCCACTATTAACCTGATGCTGAACAGACAAAAGTCAGGGCGGTCCCTATCCTGTGAAGACCTTTGGGAATTGTCACCTACAAAGGCACAAGAAGAACCGGTTCTCTGGTCTGTAGCTCTGTAGTAAGAGCTGATCTCTTTCTACCGTCTTTGTTACAAAGGGGAAAGATATCCAAGATACTCCAGAGGAAGAATTACTTCACTTGCATGAAAATTATACAAAGATTACAATATTTAATGTTAACCTGGGTAGGCGTTTGAAAAGATAATATATTTTCACATTCCCATCTCGTTGCAAGTCAAGAAAAAAAACCAAACCACCCTGGCTTAACCACACAAGCTGCAGGAACCCCTGGTTCTGTATGACGATCTGTAAGACCCAATAATCATACACTAATTCATTGCAGAACACTTCCAAATGCATCCTTCAGCTCATGCTCCTGCAGTAATAAAAGAAGCACTCAGCCCAACATGGCTCAGTGCTGACTCCATGCTCTAAAAATTTCCTTAGACACACATATTTCAAAGAGATCTGCCTGGTTCCCAGGGGAATACTGACAGGAAACGCTGAATTGTCACGTCAGGTCATCTTGTCTGCTGTAAATACACTGTACTTTTGCTTAACAGATGTCATGAAGTCCAGCTTGGGGACAAGAGTCCACAAGCAGAAAAAGGCATTTTACTTCTCAACAAAAAAAGTCCCCCCCACCTAGTAGCTTTAGATTAGTTATTTGCTGTTGGATCAAAGAACTGTGTGCAGATAAAGCTCTGCAGAAGGTGACACCTTCATATTACAAAATTGCAATAACTTTCTAATCTCAGAAAACTACTTCCAAGATGAGATGGAAAGGGAAAAGCAGATACAACACTTACAAAAAGGGCAATTAAGTTGTTTAATACCCTGCTATATTTGCAATCTGCCAACCAACAGTAACAAACCCTCTTGTTTCTAAGTCTGGGTACACAGGGAACAGATTGTGAACAGGCCACCCAGCCAAGCAAAGCTATGATAAATGGTTCGCAGTGGGACTGAAAACTGGGCCCAATCCCCTACACTGCCACTGGAAGCTTGGTGGCAAGTTTTTCCTAAACTCTGCAACCTAATATGCAGCTACATCCCCTGTAGTGTAAAAAACAAAACAAAACCAAAAACCAGACACACATGGTAATCCATGAGAAAGGTTAGGAGCCATCCAGCTAGCTCAAGAAAACCAGGCAGAATCGTACAGTAGAGCCATGAACGGGCCACCTCGAGCTTCACTTTCAGCCAACCACCGTTCACAGGCCACGACATCATTTGAGCCACAGATCATTTACATGAGGAGAAGAGGAAGTACAAAAGGAGCACTGTTCGTTCTTATGTTCAAACAGAAAATTTGCCGAAAAACTCACAGACGTCTGTTTGGTGGCATGACTTTCACCTAAACAGGACTACAGTCACCCTTTGAGGCCAGAGCACACAAAGCTTCACCCCTCACCTTTGCCAGTCCAGACAGAAGCTCCAACGCAGCCAGAGAGATACTCATGTCCTGCCTCCACTGCGAGTTGAGTCTTTGGGTTACCAGGTGAATGCTGCGTATCAGTAGTCCAGCCGCTGTATCTGTATTAAGAGCTAGGATATAACCCCAATACCACATACCACAGGGAGGGAAAATAACTAAGCATTAGTGACAATAAGCAAAGCACAGGCACAAGCCAAAGCAGCCACAATAAACACAAAATTATACACAACCCATAATCTAGAAATGGCCACTTTCGCACACGCTTACTCCCTTACATACACTACAGACATTAGACAAATACATCAGACTAGCTTATCTCATTTTTTAAAATTATTTTTTAAAAAATACATTTTGGATAATCCCAGCACTCTGCTGCATTTCAGCAGCAGAATAGCTAGCTTCAGGCTTTGCTATTGTTTGCCGTTGTATTTAAATTGCTGTGATGTCTTGTAGACTCAGAAAATATTAGGCATTGGTAATGTATATTAGACATTAGCACTTGGATGTTTAGGCATCAGTAATGAACAAATAGAGCATGTGTAACTTCAGATATTTATGCCAGAAGTTACCCATTCTTTCTATACCTAGCGTTTATTAAAAGTTGTACTAGTTAGATAAATGTAGATAAAGAAAGAATAAGTCCGGAAAAAAAAAATGCAATTATTTCTAAACCTTTAATTTCCCTGAACCTCTAGCTCAAAATTAAAAATAGAAAATGTTTTTAGTATCAGTTGTTCTCATTACAAAATATTAGGAACACAAATACTACACATACTTGTTAAAACTGAAGTAGGCAAATTAATTGCAGACACAAAACCTGCTAAATGACTAGTTACAAAGAGATATGAGAACTATGACAGCTAAGGTATATCCTTCCCCAAACTTAAATCATCACATTTAACACTCAAGAGCCAAGTACACTGTTACACTAGTACCAGGTTCAAGTGTTTGCTAAGTTAAACAGTAAAAATAGACCATCATGTTTTCAGTTTTCTTGTTTGAAGCATCCAGCCGAAACACAGAAGTTACTTCATAAATTTCTTACCACCTTACCTTGTGTGCATAAACAATTTAAGAAATCCAATAAAATGAATATAGTACAAAAATTGTCTTTCAATTTATGTCATGTTTTACAGACTCAATAAGTCAAATATTTAGACTTTTTTTTAACCTTACAAGTGGATATTTTTACAAGCACTTGCCAATGAAAACCCATATGAATCAAACACACAATTCAAATAGTGTGCTGAAAACTAGCACTTTAACAATTTCAAAGAAACAAATCCTGTAGTGAAAGCACCAATATGTTTACATGAATCCCTAGAATATAGTAAAGGCTTTCCTGCTAGTCTCCCTCCTCTCCTTATTTATAGAACTAGAGAAAAACCAACCATGTTGGTTGGCAAGAACAGAGTTGTCAACCTAGGCTACAATAGAATGAAGGTGATCTGTTCTCACGTTGACTTGGTCAACATCAGTTAAACCGATGAAGATCAATGGAGCCAACAAAATCCCATAATCTTGACATTCAACCAGATTATCACACACAGATTTAGAAGAACATAGATTTTTATTACCAAGATTAAAAAATGCATGGTACAAGACATAGCAAGCGAAAGTTAATTACTAACTTCTCTTGTTATAACAAATGACACATCAAAAGCATTCTGCTTACTTGCTCTAGAAAAACATGAGTCCCTCAAATGCTCTTTAAATATAGTTTAAGAAAAGGTGCTGCAAAAGTCAGGTAAGGGTTTAGAAAGATACAAAAATGAATGAAGCAATTAATTTACACTTGGTGTACATTTATCCAATTATTGTCCATGAAAACTAAGTGTCTTGGAAACACAAGCTAAAGTACAGCAGTTTGCAACACCTTTTTCATGAGCTCTTACATTCTTATTTTTAAAATGTTAACAGAGTCCTTTAGTAGGATTAGAAACCAACCACCTAAAAGGCACATATGAGCACAAACTGGCAAGAAACAAAGGGGCTATCCACCAGGGCTCAAAACACCCGTGCGCATTAAAGTATTAGCCAGAGCTAGGAACAGAAAAAACCAAAACACATCACCCTGGCACATCACGACAGTTTTTCCAAAAGAGCTAACCTTACCATAATCCCTCAGAAGGGCTTGTGCTGGTCTCTCACTGTCTGGTGTAGTGGGCTCTGTACTGCCTCCGCTTGCAGTGCTAATGCCACTGTTAGTACGACTGTGGCTTTTGAAGAGGTTATTTTCCCCACCGTTCTGCAAATTGAAAGTCAGTTTTGAGCGATGAGAAGATTTTTTCTGAGGAGTTCCCTATACCAGAGGATGCTCTCAGAAACAACAGAGAAAAAAAGATGATCAAATCTCAAGATGCTAACTGAGCACCTTACAACAGCAGATAAAATGAGTAACACATTCTTTCTGAAGTGGTAACTTCATAAACAAAACCACTTACCGTTTCCATCTGGCACCCAATGGCTTCTAACAGTGCTGAATCTTGAACAATGTTTAGCATTGCACCTGAAGAATCAGATATAAGAAAATAATTAAAGACCGCGGTAAAATATTCACTGCTAAAATTTACAAAGAAGCACTGAAGGTCTAACATACAGGATCACTACCCTGTGTTTTAAAATCTCTTTTTATAAGAGTTTTACAAATCACAGGATTTGCTTCAGGCTTAGCCATTTGAAGCAGAGGACAGCTGAGAGAGAGAATGCTTTCAGCTATTTTAAAAATGCTTTGAACATAAGTTTTTCAAATTCCTCAGTTCAGAAGAATTTTGGTTTCATAGAATCATTCCTTGTCTCCCATCAGATTGTGCTCATTTAAAAACTCAGGTTATATTTAAGGATATCTACTGATTCTGTGAATAAAATAGCTGTATTTCTTAGAAAACAGAGAACTAAAACAATCTGCATAGTCTAAAGCTACCTCAAGGGTCACACAGTGCTGGCCCTGGCTAAGTTCTTGCCTGGCACAAAGAGGCTCCCTTCCTCAGTTTGGCAATGAGGAGGCACTAACTACCAGCACATACAGCAACTCGCTGGAAGAGAAAGTGAATAGTGTCTAGTCCATTCAGCAACCCTTAAGACATCATCTCAATGGACAACACTTGTTCTCACACCGATCAGTGACCAGTGAAATGAACCCCCAAACCACTGTAACACAAGGGGATTTATTTTTATAAGATTTCTGCCCTTGCCTCATCCCAAAAAAACCCACAAAAACCAAAAAACCCAAACCACGCTAAAATCAAATCAAGGCTGATATTTGCATCATTGATAATCTCAGGGTTGGCAGAGCAAATTAAAAATTGCCTTCATTTCAATTTGGCTAAAACATAAAACCAATTTCCTAAATCAGGAGGGCAGTGCACAATCTAAGGTGCAATACACTAGAATTCTCTCTACCGGGAAGTCATTGCCGGCCTCTCCCTTTCTGTGCTTTGTATTCCATCAGTGCCCAAAATACTGTATTGAAAAAGCTCTAAGCGCAGGGGTAGCCACCCCTACTGCATCCAAACTAGCCATCAGGTAGTCATTTCTTCTGTCTCAGGAGAGATGACTACACACAAGTGTAAGACACTGTTAAATTAAAACTGCCGATGCATTATGGGTGCCCGCTTCTGCCTGGCAGCATCACTCCCAGGTGATGAGGAAAGAAACAGTAAGGACAGGGACCTGCAACAGGCTGACACCGACACACTCAGTGGCATCAGTTTTAGGAGGAGATGGATTGTTATGGACTATCATGGAAATAGTAATGGTAAAAACCATTCAGGACAGAACATCCACCCAGCCAGATGCAAACATCAGCTTGCAGTGGAGGGGTACGGAACGCAAGGGTAGGATTGAAGAGGTCACCCTGCAGTTCTGTGTGTACTAACGCTCTGTGGGTCTCACTTGGAGGATCCCTTTGAAACCATAAACATCCTCATCACTTCACCAGGATCGGTTGCAAATATTTATTTTCCAACTATTCTCCTCTAGTCTTCCGCTAGTAAAGGAACTATTTCAACCACTGCTCGGAAACTTCCCGAAGGTCTTTGCAGACTGGATTGTTTCCCTTCACTTCATTGCTCATGCCTTTTTCTTGCCCTCCCCTGTTAATCAGGTAGGTTCTCTCTCCCAGAACAAGGCAGACGCCTCCCACCACAGTGCAAGTCTGTCTCCTTTATAAACAGACAAGGAAAGTGGTACCATCATTAGTGAAGGACAAGAACAGCACAATGTGGAAAAAGGCACTTCTGAAGAGAGAAAAATAAGGAAGGGGAGGAGAATGAAAGGCAAGTACATTTTTACTTGTCTGAAAATATATTTAACTTGACAGATTATGCACTATTTAAGTTTTCAGCTTCTAGTTACTTTCTGAGTATTCAAAATAATGTTAATACATGTTACCACAAAGAACAGTTTGTTGCCAAATTCTGATGAATCTCCAGACTCTATTCCAAAGCTTCTGTCTGAGGATTTACAGTGCTAAACAAACGTCACCTGTAGTTTGCAGTGTTGGATCACCAGTCACTCAGTATTTCAGTTCGTTTCTAGGCTTAATCATGCCAAGAACTAAAGTGTTCCCTGTAGCCCATTAGTCAAGAATCCTTCCCAATACTAAAACAACAGTTTTTTCTATTTCCATTCCAAGTTATGACTGACTTTTCCTGCTAGAATGTGCTCTACTTCCGCCTCTGCTTTTCAAGTGTTATTCCACATTTGTAAAAAGGTAGAGATTACTTTATGTGAGGCTTTTCAAGACGTTTTCTTACTATGAGGGAGATTACACAGATATACCTCCCAGGAACTTTATCTGGTTTCCTGCAAAGCAACACATTACTAATAACACATATTATTCCAGGACAGATTAAGACAGCCACTTCTATAACACAATTAATAAATAAAGTTGAAATAACCTAGTATCATTTGAGTGTTGTTGGGATCTGTTTCCGTTTGCAAAGCTCCTATAAGTATATTGACAAGCCTCAGCTTCAAGGAAAGGAAGGTTACTGGCTTATCATACGTTGAGCTGTCATCGTTGCTGAATTTCCCTTCCAGGACAACCTGAAGGAAAAATACATTTATTTCAGTATCAATTAGAGATCACACCAGCATGGTATTGATTTAAAAAGTCACACATTGCTACTGACAACGTGTAATACAGTCTTACTCTTACAGACTTGCTCTAGGAGTTTCAGTGCTGAAGAGAACACCAAATACAACACAGGAGTCATACACATCCCACTCCAAAACAACCAGGAAAACAAAAACAGAAATGCAAACCAAAGCAGTA
Source organism: Rhinoptilus africanus (assembly GCA_013400135.1). Classification (NCBI taxonomy): domain Eukaryota; kingdom Metazoa; phylum Chordata; class Aves; order Charadriiformes; family Glareolidae; genus Rhinoptilus; species Rhinoptilus africanus. The sequence goes on along the minus strand of VXBO01009841.1, from coordinate 174,042 downwards.
ATCTTACTACCTCAGACTTTATGGTTCCAAAATGATGAGGGAGAGGCAACAGAGACAGCAAGATGTTAATTGAAGCTCTTCTTAGCTCTGTGGGGTTTACATAGATTTTAAACTTTGAGAGTTCTCTGCAAATCAAAGCATCATACAGTTAATCAACTTTTCAGGGGAATTTGGAGCCAAATTTAATTAAGTTAAAATTAAATATACAGCCACCCAGTGGTCTGAAATAATTTGCAGTATACAATGTAGCTGTTTCTTTCTATGATCCAGATTCTTTTTTTTTTAAACAGCAGCAATAGCACAATGAATTCATGCAGGAATCACTTTGCAAGGATTCTGTACCCTTCTATAAAAGCAATACAAAAGCAATGATCTGATGAAAGTATTACTCATAGACTGCATTTTCAAAGGAGGAAGTTTTGGTCATGAGCCTCTACCGCCTTATCACAATTCAAAACCACCCAGGACTACCAAGGATCTGCAAAAGATGCTCAGGCCCGAACTGCATAAAACACGAGCTGCTTTGCGAATAGATCAACAATTTTTGGGAGCCACCAGCAAATTCTTCTACTTTTAAGACCTACCCAAAAGAAGGAGTAGCTCAGATTTAAGCCCAGAAGATAAATAATATTTTAGGCACAACTTCAAAATGAAATGCCGTACCATGACATTACATATCTGTTAAAGAAGGTCTGCACAGCGTGGTATTAAATGCTTTAAATTACTTAACAAAATGTCCAGAGATCTATAAAGCTCTGACAAGTGAGGCTATATCTTCTGTTTTAAGAACTTACTCCAATTTCACCAGTCTGACTGAATTTTTCTATTTAATGATGTGTAAGACTACTCTCTTACTGAATTCACCGCAGCAACAACCACTAATGAATATCCTGTGAAATTTTACTTAAAAATCAGTAGGCTTTCAATATATTAGAGGTAAATCACTTCCATTTTCTTACAGATACTGCTTTCCATCAATGAATATGTAGATTACTCAACTCACATATTTCATTTAAAGACTACTCTACTACTACTTTACTACTACTTTAAAGAAAATGGCATTAAATAAAACTGACAATTAAGAGCTGATGAAGTGCCACCATCATCAACAGCAAATACATACACAGTATGGGGCTCACATTACAGAATTTCTTCAGTGAAAACTACTCAGGAATGACAGAAACCCCAGAAGATAAACACCTCCCCACATTTCTGATGATTTTATATGGAAAAAGCAATTTACCTGTCAGGTAAAATAGTTTCGAGAGCCGAAATGAAATAAGGAACCACGACATCAATCCCTTTCAGGTCACAGCAGAACAAAGGAGGGGAGTTTAGAATAACACTGGCAAGAACAGGATGGCAAACGAAATCTGCTATCTGCAAACCCTGAATTAAAAGCATGTAAAATCTGACAAAGAAAGACAAGATTAAATTATTTCCACATAAAACATACCAGCATCCCACATGAACAAGAACGTGCAGACACTATTTGATCTTTTCTACATAAAATAGAGTAAGTTTCAAAATCGGAGCTAGGAAATGTTTATATGAGCCTCCTCCCCAGGTTACTTTAGCCAAGGCAAATGCACCTATAACCAGCTTAACAAATCCCCCTCACAAATCACACGTATTTCATGTGAAAAGCCAGGGCAGCATGATTTTATTGAAACCTCTGACTTGCTTCACCCCAGGGATGGGGAGCTGTGCAGATACAGCCCAGGGGTTACTAACAGTGCTTGGACCACGTGCCCTCCCAAGACTCCAGTCCCCACATAAGGACAGCAGCTAGACCTTGGCTTTAACTCCCCAACACAAAAAACCCACTGTGAAGTCTTTTGGGGGATGTGGGGGTGGAGAGGACACGACAGCGATTTGGATCAGTGATTTGGAGAGGAAGATCAAACATAACCGTTATAACCAGTCCAAAAGAAAAAGCAGCAGGGCAGGAATCCAGCTGGCTATCATCCTAAAGCAGGTATTTTCTTTTGCAGTTTCTTGTTAGAGACTACTTATATCCCTTCTCTTTCAAGAGGCTTGCAAACACAGAGGACTCTCACTGACTGGGTACAAGACACACGAACTATCTAGACACAAAACACTACCACATGCAAGAAATAAAATAGTTCAGTCTTCCAGGAAGTTTTGATGCCATCTGTGATAAATGTACCCAAACAGTTTGAGAGAGTCATGATTTGAAGTTGATTCTCTGCCTCTAGCCTTTGCTATTACACTTCTTAACAAAAAATTGGAAAAAAGGTACGCTATGAGAAGGCCAGATTGCCTTATGTTATTAGAAACTAAACTGAAAACAGAGGTAGTTCAAACACAACTGTTTTAAATAATATTATTACATTTCTATATTTAAAGAAAAAAAAAAAAGACCCACCACTACAAACACATTCAATCCCAGTGTTGCAATGCTTGAACATGTAAGATCATTCATGGTCTAATAAAGTGTGCAAAGTCTTATGTCTGCACATGTATTTTTTTTTCCATCTGAAAAATAATCGGTGACAATTTAAAAAAAACCCCAAGAATACAAGAGGCAAGAAAGTACCAAAAAGATAACATTCCTTCCAGCTGGGAGGCACTTTAAGGGACTTCAATTGGAACTTGATGAAAACCCAATGAAATCAGCATATAAGACGACGGAAGGAAATCGCCTACAGCACCTGAAGGCTAACTAGGCTTTTTTTAATTGTCAACGCAGGATTCACACAGTCACTGAACGCTATTCACTGCGAATTAATTTGCACCATAAAGTTATAGTGATAAAGCAACTGGAAGAGAGGTTAGTACCGGGATAGGTAAGCTGGTAATATTTCCTCCCCAGTCTTCTTGCTACAAAATATCCTACACAGTGTCCCGCACGCCTCTGCCCTTCCTGCTTCATAGTTGTCTGGGAATTCACTCGCATCAAACATGGGGTTGGAAGCCATTGTGTCTGTGGACATTTGTGATCCTTTCCGGCGAAACTCCACGCTAGCTTGAGTTGCTATAGCTGGGAAGAGAAAAAACAGCGTTTCACTGTGTTTGTCAGCGTATGAAATAGGCTCATGGGATCCTGGACACAAAGATCAAGTCAAATTTAGTAGTTATCATGAAGCTGTTAATTCAATATATTTGAGTCAGTGCCTCTGTTTAGAAAGTATTTGTGGGTGTAACTAGCTTTTTTCTTTATAATGATGACAACAACTGACCTTCATATTCTAGAGCCTATCCCAATTTTCATCTGGGAAGAGTACACTTGTATCCAATATTAGCCTCCTACCCTCTCTGGAGGATGAAGGATCTTCCCTCACCTAGTTCCCATCTCCAGAAAAATGAAGTACCACCTTGCCTTGCCACCTCAAAATACCAAAACCCATTTAAATGGTGCCATTCCTGTGACCTCCGAGCAAGTGCTTAATTTTCAGCTGTCCAATTAATCTCCTAGGCTGCTCTGAACACCAAGCTGCTTTGATCCAATTTTGTTGTATAAACATACATATGTATAAACATACTTATTCAAAAAATAACCAAAAAATTCTAAGGACTCATAAAGAGAAGTTTGCTGAAACCCATTCTCCTGATTTGGTCCCTCTCTCCTCACATGACTACTCAAATTACCAAATAAATTTGAGGTTAGGCAGCCTCCAGACAGCAGCTACCAGGCAGGCTGGCCCTCTCCTACTCCCTATTCCACAATGCTCCACAAAAGTCTCTTGGGAGCCCGCTGTTACCCAAATGGGACGTGGTTCTGCCAAGCTTCATGGTCCCTCCCTGCAGGATGGTTCCGCCAGTCCAAGACAGTTCAATTCACGCCTTTCTAGAGAGATTTCGGTCCCCCTTTCACACGTCAGTATCACCTGCGCACAGCGCAGGAGGCTACTTGCTTTGCTGGCTTCATCCTTTCTTTCAGGATGGCAAGCGAAAAGCAAAAAAAAGATACGTTGCTCTCAATGGTTTTGGTTTGTTTTGTTTTTTCCTTGGACAACTTCACTCTTGGATTACCAGTGTCAGAAAGAACATGTTCCTTCTTATTTTTAGCTAAGACTATACTGATTCTCAAAACTTTTATAACCTACAAAACCAAACAATAGATAACGTGTGCTCCTAACAGAATCACACCAATGTAGATCTACCAGTACCAGAGAACTTCCTCTACCCTCGATCCTGGGACACTGGGGAACATCAGGTTCACAGTCAGTCTTGCAAACAAAGGCCTGTTAACACTTCAACAGTTGGAATACTTGTTAATTTATGGATTTTTTTTGATTGTTTATTTTTTACAGGAAACATCCTAATGTCAAGTGTCTACTCTCAATTTTTTGTCTTTAAATTCGTTATTTAACCTACTGTTACCTTACAAATTTTCATGACAGAAGTAGCAAATAAGCACAAATCTTTATGCATCTTCCCATGAGCCATTTTTTGCCCTAAATAAGCTATCCAGCAATATATTGTAGTAGGAAAAAAACACTACATGCACAATGCATACAAATCAAACACTAGGTCTGTAAAATAAGCTTTAAGTAAAAAAAACATGGTTAGTGCAAAGTCCTGAAACTCATGGCATGATCACAGACTAAAGTACAGAAAAGATGGGACTGATTCAGGCAGATTAATTTGCTTTTGCCAACAATCCTCCCCATTCAAAAACACACACAAAAAAATTACTTGTCTTTTTCAAGTAAAAGTGCAAAAGCTACAAGAGACAATGAGAATGAATTTACAAATAAAATATGGGATTATGGAAAAAGAAAAGCATGACCGCAATTAAGGAAAAGCTACTGGTTCCTACTTACAAGATTTATAAGAAAGAAGAATTTGGATAAAAGATGCTGCAAGATAATAGAAATAAAATGGAAACAAATCAAAGGACAGCAGTAGTTATAAAATACTTTTAAGATGGTGAAATCGTAATATAAGTTAAGAAGCTTTTAGCTTTTTTTAAATAATAGATTAAAAGCTTTATGATACAGCAAGCTCGTTAAACACACAGGAAATTGGCATTCAGGTCCAAAATTATGGTTTTGAAAGTACCATGCAAAACAATGAACAAAAAGTTACAAAATACTAATAAGATTTAGAGCTGTTCATATTACAACCCTTCTTTAAATGGATGTATTAACCCTTCCCAGCTCAAGTACACTTCCCTACGTTGCACTGTATACGGAGTGCACACTAGGCCATCCCACGGCTTCTGTGGCTTGGGATACGGCTTGTAGGGGGAAGGTTACTTACCTGCAGAGCCTCCTCACAGCAATACTCCTGCTTCCAACCATGAGTTCCTGACAGTATTACAGCTCTGTCTTCCCTAAGCCAAGTTGCTAACAACCAGGGTACCAGGGCATGCCTCCCCTACCACCTCCATCAACAATCTTCCAAAGCAGGAATAAAAGGCAGAACACTACCAGAAATACAAACATCTCAAAAACAATCTCCGGAGAAAGAAGAGAAGAGAGACTCCAGTAACCAGGTACCAGGAGAGAACACCATCACCTCATAAGAGCTGCTTCTTTGACTGTGCATGGTCACATTAAGACCTGTGACCAAGCCCTTCGGCAACACTGAAGATGTCCCCAGTCAGAGCTTCTTACAGTTTGCTCCTAGACCCCCAGAAACACTCTTTGGGACATTAATATTAATGATAGTAGGGCCAGAAAAGATGAGGGCACACCTATAATCCAAGACCAGGGCCAGGTCAGATTGGATGGGCCTTTGAGCAACCTGGTCTACTGGGACATGGCCCTGCCCATGGCAGGGGCATTGGAATTAGGTGATCTTTAAGGTCCCTTTGCAACTCAAACCACCCTATGATTCTGTGACACCCCCACTGCCAACAGCACCTGGGTAATACCAGCAACCCACCAAGGTAAGACTTCTTCGGCTGCTATGAAACACACAGCTGGCCGGCTTGTGACTGACTACTTAAGATACAAGGATTAAGAATGAGCCCATCAGATCGGAAGATTCAGTCACTGAAATGCTGGCACACAGTATTCACGAGTTTCTCCCAGTTCCCACACGTTGTTGAGGACAGCAACGAGCAGCAGAATGCACTGCACGGCCAAGCTTGTCTAACCAAAATACACCCTGCCAGTGAAATGACTTCCCTTTTGGAGGTTACACAGTTCAAGAAGTAAGATATGTGAGGCTCCAGGACAAGAAGAAAAACAAGGGTAGACAGGTACCCATTCACATCAGTCTTGATCAACTGCTCCCTACTTCCTAAAGCTCATCAAAAAGACTTGTGTTGTAAGATGGGAGGACAACGCGCTAGTCCACGTGAATCAGCAGGGTTTGTTTAAAAGAACTGCACTAAATTCTGGACTAGAACTTGAAGCTGCAGCTCATCCACAGGGTTACTTGTTAAGTACTCACATTTAGCTCATAGAATCGGTGAGGTTGGAAGGGACCTTTAAGATCATCAAGTCCAACCATTAACCCCCCC
>VXBO01009841.1:143606-167378 GCA_013400135.1 Rhinoptilus africanus | reverse complement strand
AGCCAACCCCCCCTCCAGCAGATCAACACTCCAGCCTAGTTTAGTGTCATCTGCAAACTTACTGAGGGTGCATTCGATCCCCTCATCCAGATCGTTGCTAAAGATATTAGAGAACCGGCCCCAGCACCGATCCCTGGGGGACACCACTTGTGAATACTTCTTTAGAAATCATGTCATATGGGTTCTCATTGAGAATGTTTCACATGGCAGAAGAGGAATAAGAAACAGACACTAGAAAATGCAGCATTGCAGAAAAGCGTCCCAGGGCAGAGGATCTCTGCAGGACCAAGGAGCAATATGAATCAAGATATTTCACCTCCTTGTTTTTCAAAGTAGTCCTCAGTCCTCCAGCCAGCAACGAAACAGAGAAAACGTATCAAGAGAGCTATGAGAGAAGAAATTCTTAACTGCATGGCATTGAAACAAACTGAACATTAGAAGGGTTTAAAGCTGTTGAGATCTTATACAAGTGCAATCTCAGACCTAAAAGAAAATTAGCGTGTGCGGGCCACTGGAACACAATACTACACAGCAAAGCTGATTTTAAGTGCAAATACTTCCCAATCATAAAATACTTAAAGCATCCATAAAAATAATAGTGCTTCCTGAAGCTAGTGCAGAAGATTATCAGTTTCAAACATGGTAAGAATATTCAAGTTAGTGGCAAAAGCATTACTGTACCATGGTACAGAAGACAGCAGACAGACCACGATACATAGGTATGGCCAACCTGCAGCCAAAAAGAAGCAGATTTATTTTTGTTCTCTTTCCTAAGGATAGGGACTGTGGCAGCTAACTGCTTCTCTGCTGCCTTCTTTCTTCAAGCCACATCTACACTGGGTCGCAAGAGCAGAGGCAGTGGATGGACACAGGGCACAGATCCCTTTACAAGTCTTGCTACATTTTCCCACCGAAAGCAGAGGCTGAGCAAGAGGTTTTATCCAAAAAGGATAAATCAGGCAATCAACCTTTGGTGCCTCTCTACAGAGTTTCAGCAGTATGGGTCCATCTTCAGCTCGCTCTCCTTCCATCAGCCTGCCATGCCTTTGGTGTGACCAGTACTTTACACAGCACTAACAACGCTTACGGCTGGAAGGGCAGCAAACACTTCACTAAATTCTGTAAGTTAATTCTGTCTCTGAAATTGCTATAAATTTGGGACATAACACAGCCAGTTTTCTGGGTCTCCAGGAACAGAATTCTCTCAGATCCACTGCTGCTAATAAACGTCAGAATGTGTGACATGCAAAGACCAGTCTCACTACGGACAGCTCTGAAGAGCATGGAGCAGGAACTGCACCAAGCTATTTCAAATAGTTGTTTCTAGTTTTCAGGAAGCTAGTAAGTCCCTCTGTAAGGCTAGCAATATTTTCCGATTGCTGTTAGGCAACTTAAGACACTGCGTATATGAACAGAAGGCCCTGGAACCCCTTCAAAGAAGTCAATCATTTTGGATGACTGCGTACTTCTGCTAGAATCACAACACCTCTGTTTACAGCTGACACTGCTGCATAAGCAGCATCTCAGCTGACACCTTTTTCAGGTTAAGCACTTCATTAAAATTGCTCAAGATACAGGTTATGTGAAAATTAAAATGATCCCATCAATATGAAAAGCATTAAATACAGAAATATATTTGCTGCATATGCAACTGAACACACCCTCAAATCACGCCTTACTCCATCCTAAGCTCAGCTGTTTCTCCAGTAATGTGTCACGGGCCTTTCACAGACTTTACATGGGACTTGAACCTCCTACCACAGAAATCCACGACTGAGCACTTTCAGAAACCATGTGCTGCATACCTAAAAATATCTCTAGCAGATCCCAAATCCTAAACCCACCACCTCCACATGGGGATTTGTAACACAACAAACAAGGAAGATAATCAGTTTAACTGCTGCTGTCAAGTCCCACTATAAACCCAACCTGCTACAAGAAACCTCTTCTTCCTATTTTTCTTACTTTGGCCAGTGAGCTCCTGATAGACAGATCTCTTGGAAGAGTTTAGCAGACATTCAAAATACTACATGAAGAACAGGAAAAAATGCAAGGAGTGAGAAAGTTTATTCTTTTCTGAATGTTATCACCAAAAGGAAGAAGAGTGCTAAAAAGCCCCCCTGAGCAGAGCACTAATTCTGCTGTCACGTCTCAAAACATCTGACCTCTAAAGCTGAGCAAAGTGTAGGAGACAAAACACATCTGGTAGCTAAGGACTGAGGACAACCAAGGTATCAAGCCATATACGGAAACACGCAGCAACCATCATGAAAGGCAGCAACATCACTTGCTATTTTAAGGACTTCTGTTTTCAAAACACTCTCCAAAAACAAGGAGAAGTACCACTTTTTGCAGTATCTGGAGCGATGTTTGACAATTTTTCAAACATTAAAGAGTCACTCTAAAAAGTTGCTGTTACTCAGAGATACTCAAGCACATTCCAAATTAGGAAGTAGACACTTTTATCACATTATTTCCTTCACTTAATACAACTTTCCCCACTCGCATAATCAGGACTGCCATGCTTGTTAGAACAAGGGAGTGTTTAATAGTAAAAAGTGATTTTTTTAAAATCTTAAAGCCCCCAAACATCTGCCTAGCTATTAACAGGTGCTGGCTCAGCTGGGAGGGGTTAACCACTATACAGCACTTCAGATTTTTTTTTTTTAAATTATTATGCATTTGTTAATCTTGCAGGTAGGAAATGTCAATAAAACAAGGAAAAAAGTGTACATATATTTTTCAGCAATATTTACCAGTCATGCTGCTGTCTCTGTTTATTCCATTATGAAGTTTACAGTGAACAAATGCTGCATCAAATAACCACGATCCAAAGAGGTTCAAGATGCTGTTAACCTTTGGCCTGCGAGGAGCTGGTAGTGGCCGTGGCTCAGAACTTGTCTGGTTTGGGCTAGAGAGTGGAGAAGTAGAGGAGGGTTGGTGCTGCACTTTTGAAGAATGTGCAGTAGTTACCTACATGAACAGAAGAACAGATCAGCTCCTAGAAGCAAGGAAATTACTTCCTCTAACCGAGGAAACTATCAAATGGGTCAGCTACTTAAATACAGAATATGAAATCCTACAGTGCTGGTTTTCATCGTTGCTTTATTCACAGTCACTGCCCGATGCCTTCGGTTGTGGGGTGGAGTGGTGTTGATAGCCGTGTTCTGGGGCATGCTCAGCCTATTTACTGGCGTGGGTGGTGCGCTATCTGACCGGGGTCGTGAAATGCCTGCAGATCAAGAAATAAAGCAAGCTTTCAGCAAGAATTCCGGAGGCTCATACTCAGCAGCCCAGTCAATAAGCATCTGGGCTTCCTGAAAATAGACTAGCTTTGCCCCCCGCCCCTGAAACAGCAGTAGTAAGAAACACATCTTTTCTGTTTTACTATTAGAGGAAATAAATGCACAAGCAAAAGAAAACCCTGCTTACATTAGACAAGTGAATCACCAAAAACCACCAAAGAATCCCACACCTTAAGAACGCGGGAAACAGCACAGGGGAGGACCAAGTCTAGAAGCAGGCAGAGGGAAAGGGGCAAAGTCCTTTTGCCAAAGCCAATTTAACAGCTCACTCCTGCCAAAATTCTGATGCTTCTCACTTTTGCCTTTCCCAACCCTACCTCCCCCCATCCTGTTATGAGACACTTCTAAGATGTCTGACCCTTCAAAGCCAACTTAGCTCACTAAATTAAGATGAAATTCATCCCCCATGCAGTTTTCTGCTGTTTTCGAGAGCTGAAGCAGCTTGCTGAACAGTCAAATATTAAGTCAGTACAAGAAATTGGGTAAGAAAGCAGAGCAAGCTGTAATTTCTCTGGCAGCAGCAAGACATTAGATCAGTCTTTATGCAGCTTCAGGGAAATACTTATGGTGTATAAAGCTATTCTTCCCAGTCAGAAGCAGAAGCAACTAGCCCTCTGCAAAACCTGAAGTGACATCATCACTTCTTCCCAATTTAATGAATACCACCATCCCCACACCCCATTTGAAAAATTAAATGTGGAACTGCAGTGTGCTTGAAGATTTGGCAGATTTCTTTTGACGTTGTTAATTAAAACATCCAAGTACTTTTCGTAACACATTTCCCAACAACTGAGTCCTGCTAAAGCATTAGTGTTACTCTGCATGCAGAGGGCAGAGCACGCACTATGAAACGTATTGTTTTGGTACACTTTTTTGGAAAAGAGGATGAAGTATTCTGCTAAACGCACATATCGTGTGGGTACATATCAGGGAGAGCAAGATAAAAACCACGTCCTTTGGCACTTGGGTAGAAGGCAATGATATCTCCCATTAGCCTTGGCTGAGGGGTCCACACTGCAGCTCTAGAGTCTGCCCGAGCACCCTCTCACCCACAGCCTGAATTTCATTTCATCAAGAGCTCTCCTGTGCCCCAAGGTGTCAGGCTGCAGTCTTTGTCTCTGAACTCCAGGGGGGCTATTGTCACCCTAGGGGTTTCATCTGGCTCCATGAGATCTTCAGCTGCCCTGCTTCTCCCTCGGCCTCCGCTGCAAGATGCCCTCCTCTCGAGTCTTACATTATGAACTATTTTCATCGCTGAATATCAATTAATAACCACCCTTTCAAAAAACCTTGGCTATAGTATGTACTGAGAAAAACATAATATATTTAACAGCTTTATAAAAAAAATTGATTCAGCTTACACAGCCAGTAAAAGACACTTCAGAGGAACACCTAGTGCCAATGCTCATTTGGACTTTTTTTTTTTTTAAATTGTTTCAGTGCTGACTGCCAAATCCTATCCATAGATAGGAAGATGGAGTTTGACAGAGTAACACAAGGAGATTGTTTTTGTAAGGTTAGGCCACCTTTTGCCTATATAAAGGCCTCCTTTACCAAATTATGGTATTATTTGACAGACTACTCAATATTTTAAATCTCACATCTGGAATTAGTTAAAGGCAGTCATTAAAATTTCTTAAAATCGGCGGCAAGACAACTGGAAGAACACAACAGGTTTCAAGATTCAGTATCACAGCTTAAGAAAAATGATCGTTTACTCTTCTACATCATTTAACTTTTTAAACAAAGCTATTTCTACAAAAGTGAAATCTATAGCGACAAAAACTTGTTTGCAGTGGGGAATATAGTACCAATAAACCTTTTCCTTGCAATATTTTTACAGAAACACAAGATGTATTTCTGATAAAAAGGATCTTATAATTCAGTGGGACAGGAGGATCTCAAGGCGCTTTGCTTAAAAAGACTAAACTGTTCATGATTTTCCAAATGACAAACAGCATGTAAAAGCTGACAGTCTAATTCTACAGACAATTTTTTTTTTCTGAACACAGTTTATGTATCTGCTCATGTCTTCTGCAGTCTCACATCAGCTCACACTTCTGGCAGATGACAACGTTTGTTTGCATACTTTTAAACAAAAAAGCAGTAGGAGACAGGCAGCTCTTCGGAGTTTACAATAGCACATGTTCTCTGAAGAATTTTTAATAAGCCTGAAGCATACTAAAAATAATGCTTCAGATTTCAGATGCTACGTAGTGTTACTTAAAACATTTTACTTGCATCTATTTTACCTTTCAAAGTTGAGCTACTCAGTTACCATCAGACACAAAGAAATACAGCTTTTCTTCTCAGCAGTATTAGCTACCCACTAACCGTAAACTAAGTGAAACTGGCACTTTTGGTACAGATCTGAAGATGACAGTCAAAATTCAGTGCTATATAGAAACAGGCAGCGCACAGAGCTGTTGCACAAAGTTTATAAAGTGGTCAGTGCTCACAACATGCTAAAATCAACACTTATATTGTTGATTAGACGTGAGAAAGAAGCATTGTTTGGGGAAGAGATGGCTGGTTTTATTTTAGAATTCAGATTTGTCTATTTGTTTTGCATTTGAACCCAAGGCCATCTACAACTTCCTGCATTCAAATATTATTATTGTGTACACAGAGGGTCATTTAGAAGTGACCTGAGGTCCCTTCCCTATCAATTCCAGGATATACTTGCAAATGATAAATTGTTATGGCTGTATTTATGGAGAAGACAGTTTTAAAGAGAATAAAATAATGAAGTTACCATTCCTAGCTATCCACGGGTAAGACAAAAGCATTACCTAGGAATGCATCCACCAAACAGCTGATCCCACGCATGGCACGAAAGAAAATTTGAGGCAGATGTTTAAGGCAGGGGTATTGATTCAGTTCTTGAGTCATCCCACTCACATTCAGAAACTGCTCCTGAAATTTGGGGGTAGAGCTAATAATGGCTGGGTTACTCAAATCCACAGGATTACTGCACACAAGAAGAGCAAGATATATTTTAGTCAGGTTGAAAACAGCTGTTACGATTTCAAAAACACTTAGAGATGCACTAGTTTAAGGCATTTAAATAATAACACCACAAAACAGCATCCAATATAAACATATTTTTAGCTGTTACTCCATCGCAGGAAGCCAATTTTCACTTCCTTGGTTGGCAGAACTTAATTGTCTTCATTTCAAACATTACCCAAATACACTGAATAATTTTATTAAGATCCAATGAACCAGAGCATACACTTGACAGAATAATCCCACCATGGCAGTAATAGTAATTACTCATGAGGTCTTTTGAACTCAGTTTAACAGTCCTTACATTGTTAAATTATTCTCAAAAGGTAAGCAATGAATTGAATATTGCCAGCAAACAGCGACAAGAAAAGGCGGGGGTTGCAAAAGTTTAAGCAATTTTTCCTGACTGATACAAATCCTGTAACAGCAATTCCAGATTTGAAGAGTACAGTACTTGTGACATTACTATCACAAATGAAAACAAAGAACAGATTATGGGTTTTTTAGTTAGTTAAGAAGTAGATTTTAAATAGTGTAACATTTATCTAGCTTTAATTAGTAAGTTATGTTTTTACAAAAACTTTACTATTTTGGCCATTCAGAACATTAATGCAATGCTATTCCCAGGAATCTTAAAAAACAAGCATGTTACTTGGTTCTATTGTGTATTTAAGGAAGAGTAACATGGATGTTAGAATTAACTGTATAACTTTCTTTATGAAAACAAAGAGATAGACTCACTTTAAAAATAATCTTTTGTAGATTAAATCTAATGCCCTGGAGAATAAATGGAAGCAATATACATCTCTTGGAGCTATTGTTCTGCTTTTCCTGTTTGCTATCTCAGAGAAACAAAATTATATTGAAGTCTTTGTTTTTCAGACCCTCCAAAATGCCAAACAGCTAAAACCATTTTGAATTAAATGAGCCAGTTTACATTCTGAAAGAGTCAAAGAGTTCAAAGTTGAAGAAATCACTCACAACCTTGCCCTGAACTGCTGCATGCAGCAAGGAGACAACAACTTTCTTCTATTTAGGTGCTTAATCTTAGCAATTTCCAGAGAAATTTGTCATTTGTCATGTAAATTTATAGAAATGATGCAAGAATACGAACAATGGATGGCTGTAATTACAATACCTCAGCATATGTAAAAAGCGAAACCAAGTTTGTGCAACGCACTCATTATCCATTTCAGGAGGAATCAGACCAGCATCTTCATCAGGAATCTTAAATGGAGGAAATGAAGGTCCATATGTAAAACGCAGCAATCTAGAAAGCAAGACAGACAGATCTGTCATTCCGTTAATACTCCCCAAAAATTTAACATTGCATTTGATCCTCTAAGGAATCAGCAATCCACAGGTGAGCCCACAAGCAACAACGCAACATCAAGTTTTCCTAGAGATACCCATTTCAGACAATCCTTTAACCCTCTTAAAGCTTTGAAGGATACATGCCTTGGAGCCTGCCCAAAGGTCCAACCAAATCAGAGCTGTGAAGGCGTTAACGCCCCACAGGGGCTCTCACACCTGTTTAGCCTGGGGGGTTACCAGATAACATGGGCACATACAGAACTGACAAGACCTTACATAGGGAGGGGGGCGAGGAATTTAAGCCCTTGTCCTCAAGGCTCTTTAGCTAAAAAGCATCCAATGACACCAGCAAGTCACATTAGGTTACAGGTCCACATTCCAAGTTACTGATGACTTACAGTTTACAACGGCACCAAGCAACACTCGATGCCATCCCACAAGTAGCACGGGATTTGCAATCCACAGAGTAGCAAGCTCTTCCAAAACGATGCACTACGTTTTCCAGAAGCTGGGAGTTGCAGGCCAGCAAAGAGCAAACCCGCAGAGAGCTCCACAGCAACGCAGTATCATGAGGACGGCAGCTTAGACAAATGGAGATCTTTCTCTAAAAGTGCTATAAACTACCTGACCAGTCACCAGTAAGTTTCACTGAGCCACCGCTGTCTGATTTGACCCCTGCTTCATCCTCAGCTTTGCAAACTTATAGATCAACTTCCCTGATCAACATGGTCTTGGTGTTTTCTAAGAGGACAGAGGAGTTGCAGCTTCTCAGTATCCTGGCATTCCCAGAAATCAGCTCTTGTCTTTCCTAAAATGACGTTTAGCACCATTTCTTGCCTCAGTTATCACAGCCTGATTTCTAAGCCTTGAGTTGCTTGTAACGGACAAGAAATGTCCCATTCATCATTGCCCACTTATAAAGCCATATAGTTTTATAAAGTCATTAAAACTAGGAGAAAGGGGAGGAGAGCAGAAGTCTACAGCTGACTCCTAAACCAAGAGTTAAATAGGCTGAAGAGTTAAATATGAATTACCACCTTCCACTTCGCCCAGGGCTGGGCACTACAGTAACTTGCAGCCAACTAATGCAAAATCCACTCAGAGTGTGTTTGGAATCGGCGCCTACGACAGTGACCAGCTTGGATAGAAAAGCAAATGAGCTTTAGGACACAAGGCCTTCTTCAGGTCCACACACAGCCGTCCCAGGCAGTGACTGCCCTCCAGTATGCCACACTGATGCCCCAGCACCCTCCTACATTTAGTGCCCCAGAGGCATCAGCCCACAGTAGGATTTTGCTGAGGAATTACCTAGTTCTGACAAACCCAGAGAGCCTGGGCACACCCCACGCAGAGTGACGCCCCACGTCTCTGTGCCGCAGGCCTCCACCGTTCTCCCTTATGAGCTGCAAGAAGTCAGTTTTTTCAAACATGGCTGAATCTTATCTGAAATTTGGGGCATTTTCAAGAACAACTGAAAACATAAATAAATTGCAGTCCACACATCCAAGACAGTTAAAATAGACTTAAAGCACCCTAGATACACAGAAGTAGCATCTATTGGTATGGCAACACAATTAAGACTCTAGTTTCATCCTGCTATGAAATCATAGCCATGGATACAGATTAACACTGCATATGTGTACAGATTTCCAAATATAATTTTCCATACGGTTTTAAATTGAGATGTTTACTCTCAGCTTATTGCTAATAACCCAATTCAGAAAACTGTTTAGTAAAACAACACTTCAACTGTTTGAAGCCAGAGCTTCATTGACGTATTAAAAGTACATCTTAAAATACCACTGAACTTAAAAGTTAGCCTCAGAGGAGTTCAGCTTTCTATGTATTAGGTGTAAACCAACATTACTGAACAGACTACAACATTAGAGAAAATCTGCAGATTACTATGCATCAACAGAACTAAGACTGTTAGTCAACAGTGGAAGATAAAGTGTGGGCATAGTGCACGCAGCAGAACACCAACGCATGTTTAGAGACAGAGCTGTTCTTTTCAGATCAGTGAATCATAAAATATTTTCTGTTATGCAACGCTACATCTAATGAGCTAAAAATAGCATAAGAAATAGCGTGGGAAATACGCAGAACTTGCATTGCAGCTTTATTTACCACAAGTTTCACAAGTAGCTGCATAACCTGGAAAAATCTATCCATACTTGGAATTTTGACAAAAAGTAGAAGTTTTTAGAGTCAAAATAAACCATTACAGAAAAGCATACAGTGGAATTTTTCACAGCGTAGCAATTTTAATACATCTTTAAACTTTCACAGAAATGGTTATTGACGTCTCAGGAGGGCTAGGAGGAGGAGACCCAGAGCCCTGCTCCTCATCAGTTAATTTAGATCTTTCCTCCAAGAGGCTGGGGACTTCACACCACCGAGACCCCAGTATTAAGGGTACTGAAACTCTCCTCACTGTTCAGGGCCTTCTACTACAGCCTAACCTCTCCCGCATCCCAGATCCTCACTGTTCCCATGCCCAGCAAGGCTCGGCACAGCTCTCCTCCAATACTCTCCGCTCGGAGGAGAGCCTCCTGCAGCCAGCCCATCGCACCCCTACTGCCAGGGCACAACTGCCAGGCAGCCATAGCACAGCTTCAGCGCCACAGGGCAGGAGAGGCAGAGTCCAAGAGTCACCTCAAACACAGCAACATGCAGCAGTAACAAAAACCTAGTCATTTCGGTGGTGACTGCCATTAAGCATACAGACTATAATGCTACACTAATATTAACGACTCCTTCTTAGGACAGGATGAAGAGTCACAGTGACAGCGACTAACAAACACACACTGTAAAGTGCTAAATATCAGGGAGAGGCTGAGATTACACAAAAACAGAGACAATCCAATTCAGATCTTCACTTGCAGAAGGAAGACGCACACACACAAACAGTAAAAGCCAAGGATGCTAGCAAGATCTCTCACTTTTGTATTGTTCGTTCACGTTTGGATTGCCGCACACTCCGCAAATAAGCGACTCCAAAGAAGGACATGTTTAACAGTGATGATCCCCACACAGATATGTTTATTTCCACAGGATTTCTCCTACCTGGAAGTAAGGGCACAGATGACCTTGCTCCACTGCTCAACTACTGCAGGGTGATGTCGCCAGTTGGCCACCATCTCTTTGGCAGTTTTCCAGTAAGGTGGTGTTGGAAAGCACCGCGTACAAGCTAGTAACCACACCTCAAACAGCACACCAATTAATTTTTCAGCCAGATTCTCAGCAATGCCACCTTACAACAGAAACAAAGCATGCCTTTGGTGAGTATTCAATCTAAATAACTTCAGTATCTCCCTAAGGAGATTTCACTTTAAGTGCATGAAGATTCTTAAGTTCATTTTTTTCATCCTTTTCCTTTAAGAGTGATTCCTGATTGCTTCCTACAGCAAATTAGCTTTTTTACAAGGCCAAACATAATAAAGCCCAGTCACATACACGTGTCACTAAGGGACACTGGGAATTCACTGGTCTTAGGCTCTTCTATTGCACTCTGTCTATATTGATGTCTTTTTTAAAAAAAAATAAAGGTATAAACTGACAATATTATTTTCCAGTAGACAGGCCAAGCAGCAAGACACACAGGGGTTTCAGTGAAACAAATAGGAAACAACATTGTCTGAAAATGTTTACCACGAACTGCTCCCAGACAAAGTCACTGCTCTGCAAAAACACATTGAGGAAAACTCAGCTTCAAATTATTCAGTCTTTTCTGACAACGCTTTATTTCAGAGTAGTGTAGCAGAATTAGGAGTGAGCTATTGTGCTTTGGTGCCTACTAAGAGCTTTTAGCAAGTTTCCTCCCATCCCCCTGTCAGCTCAACATCAAGCAGAGCCAAAGGTTTTTCCAGTAATTGAACCAAATGGAAGTTGAACACGAACCTTGCACAGTTGGAGCCGCGAGAAGAGTGTCATTGATCTGAAGAAGAAATAATAACAAAACCTCCCAGGTTTCTCTTGCCATAATGGTCGATTCGCGAGCCAGTTTCTGGACAGCTTTCAAAACCTGTAAGCATAATCTAATCTGACTAGAGCCTGGGTCTGGCCTGCAAAAGAAGAAAAAAAATATTTGAGTCTCTAAACAAGAACTATAAAGTGATGCATACAATAATCTGAACTTTGAGCAATTACAAGAGGAAACATCAATATTATTGAATGAGAGCCAAGAACATGAGCCGATATGCTTCTATGCACCCTAACTCTGTCCCTAAGCATCCTAACTCTGCCTTAATGAGTACAAAATGTACCATAACATTCTTCTGTACACTACACAGAACTCACTGCCATAGAGTGAAAACTAACTACAGCAAGCACAACCCATTATCCCAAAGGAATTTATCCTTGGCCAAACAGTGAGAATGTAGTTGAGACATCACTAATTGTTACATACATAATTCAGAAGGAAAGTGGCAAAATTATGAGAAAATATTGCTAGCAAACTAATTTAAATTCTTCCTAGTTCTCATCTTGCTTCCAGATGTTGATCCAATCTTACCCTCAATTCCTTGGATTTAGAAAAAAAAAGAAATAAATCTAGAAGAGGGTCATTACATAGGAAAATCAGACTAAAGGAAGAAGGGATAAGAAAGGAAGAAAGGGAATAAGCCGATATTATCAAGGTTTTCCTTATAGTAAAAACCAGTTCCACGCTGCCACTGCGGAGTCACTCCACATGAAGTGTAGCAGAAGCAGCCCAAAACAGCACGCTCTGTTCCCTTCAGTTAGTTCGGACAAGGCAGAATGGGCACAAAATAATAACCTGAAACATTCTGGACAGTATCTGAGGACACCATTAAACAAAGCTGAGGAAGCCTAAAACTTTAAAGGGTGAAAGAGGAGATTATAAATTAGAGCCTGCAATCTATGCAAGCCATACTTCAACTCGTACACCGTTTCTGCACCCCTCCGACCACTTACTGAAGGGATGACAAACCAAAAAAAAAAATCATAAAAATATTACCTTTCACTTGGCTAAGTAGCATCACCAATTTCCTACCAAACACTTTCAACGTGGTATAACCCACAAGTCACATTGCATGGTAAGCATCTCAAGAACAAGCTGATGCACTAGATAGTGATCTGCTTTTCTTAGAGAATAGTAGCTCACATTGAGATCACTTATTGACAGACATGCTTTAAAAATACTACCAACTCTTATCTTGATAGAGTAAATGTTGTATGACATTACTGGAAACAAGATTACAAAGAGACAAGATAATATCTAATTCAAAATTGCGGACTACTAGTCACAGTTCAAGACTCCAGTGGGCTGCTTGACGCTAGTGCTAGATCCTTACAGATAGTCTCTGCAGAACAACAAAGCTTGGGACAAGTCTCGCCTTGGTTATAGCACTACTTTTTCCCTGAGCAACAACAGAGGAGATATTTTAATCAAAAGTTATCCTTAATCTATGTTCCATAGTCTCTCAAGCAATTCCAGACCTTTTAGTTGCACAGAAGACCCTGGTATCTACACCTCAATCTCCTGGGGAGGAAAGGCAGTGGGAGAGAGCTCTTGTATTTTCTCTCCATGCTTCCAGAAAGAGTTTGCAGCACTGAAACTTCATCTGCCTAACCACCACTACTGCTTAAGTAACCTGTATGGCTTCCTGAATATTGTGGGGTTGCTAGAGATGGGAAGTCCAGGGGTTGCCTGGGGACTGCTCAAACACATCAAGAGAAGAAGTGTTCATTTCACTGGGGTGGATGGAAGGTCAGTGCTGGAGGGAAGGCTGCAAGCACCCTCGCCCTAGTCAGTCCAGCAGACAGAGGAAGGGCAACTTGACTCAGTCATCTTTTACTGTTCTTATTTTTCAGCACTATTTCAAGGACTGTGCATGTAAACATTTGATGCGGCTGAGCACTCAGACTAGCATGATTTATACACACCTGCCTTGTATTAGGTGTGCACATGTTCCTGAGATGCTATTTAAGTTGAACTGCTCACTTAAGGCTGCTGCATTTCACACCTCAGCTATGCAGCCTCCTCAGGGTCTGAAACCCTCACCAAAACTCTGGGCCACACTTTTAAGGCAGCCAAACCAATAGCTACATCGTCTCCAGGAAAGAAGGATGAGGAAGGAAGTATTTTAATGACAACTCTCCATAGGGCATAGGCTTAAAATAAAGACTTCGTATTTTCAATACAAGAACTGGATATTTTTCCAGGAGATATTTCAATGCAGGTTCCTACAAGAGCCTGCGTAAGTATTCCGCAGGAGCCCATCAGCACCAGCAACCTGCATCGACTGTGTAAAACCAGAAATTCTTCTCCTCTTCCCCTCTGCAGGCACATAACAATATGAGCCTTTGCTTTCATTCAAGCAAGGTGTGCACAACTCAGTTCTGCATTTAATTTCTATTATACAGTGCCTTCCTATTGCTGGAGTGAATTCTGAACACAGCTCCCTGGAGGGCAAAACTTGAACTTTAAGTTCTTTTTCTTGAAACCAGAGCTAAGACTTGAACATTAAGTGTTGACAGCAGCAGCCATGAAAAAAAGCATTTCAGAAGCTTTTGAAAGAAAAAATATNGGGGGGGGGGGGGGGAACTGTTTAAATTTTACAGGCCCCCTGTCTCTGGATGTTAATTATTTTGTTCAACAGCCATCATGTGCAGTCTACCACCCTGCACCGAGCCCCATCAATGAAGTTGGGAGAGAAGGGTGGGATGTCAGCTTGTGCCACCAGCGTGCAATAAACAAGAGCACTGAACTGCCTGCTACCAGGGCCCCTTGTGTGAAAGCAGTGAAGGGATCATAGCAAGAACTATTTAATGGACTAGTGAAGCATTAATTCTCTATTGTATCAAGGGAATAAAGGTTCCCTGACAGTAGACACTATTCTAAATGTACTAAAGCTCAGAGACAACCCTCTGCAGAAGTCTAATCCAGAAGCATGCTTTCCTCAGATTTATGCTGTTGCCCTAACCATTCCTTAATGGGAATTAAAATGCCTTTTTCATTACAGGTTAAGAGCTGTAACAACTAAGGTTAGGTGGTAGACTTTGAAGCAACCAAACAATAGCAATGAGCTCCTCATCTGGATTTGTATGAGTTATTATCCAAAGCCTTTTATTAACAAAGCCTTCAGGTAAAGTTAAGCGATCCAAGTGCAGCAGAGCACTTTGAAGGCCACTTGTAATAATACATTACTAATACTGATAATAGCAGATGATCTGGTGCTTACAGACATATACTAAACACAGATCTGAAGTAATTTCAGGTAGCTAATATTTAAGTACTTTTTCACAGGACACCACTAAATAATCTCCTTTCTTATCCAACACATGTTCAACATCAGCAAGTAAACTTGTCATAAGCGAAGTATGATTTTTGAGCACTCTGACAATATAACTTTGTCCAAGATCTAGAAGCACATGTATCTCAACATTATCATCGAAGGATGCGTTGTGCAACAACAGGTTGTCAGAGAGCAAGCACTCCTCCACAGGATTCTTTCAAAACTTCCAGCGAAAGACGGTGAGCATAATTATGCCCATTTAATAGGCAGCAAGATACAAGCATAAAGCTGGTATTTACTGCAAGATGCTCCAGCACGTCAGAAATGTGGTCAACTCTTGAGTAAATAAAGCATGGAATTGCCATGATGTGCTCTTAGTTATCTCAGTTTTACACAATACCAAGCACATGGTCACACAGTGATGCTATTAACCTTTCCCTCCACCCTCCAGTCATCTAATAGAAATGGTTCTTGAAGTTCTTAGAACAGTAAACATTCAAGTCTACAAGCCATCTGTAATTCTAATTATCTAAACAAAGCAGCAACAACTCAATTTGCTACTGAAAATTACAAAACAGGTTTGGAGAGACACGTTCCTCCTAACTTTGCAAAGACAGCAGTTTTATTTTAATCAAGAGGCCCCATAGCTCATCACGCCTCTTTGACAGGTTACCTGCTGACTAGAGCTTCAAATTCCTGAGCCTCCTGAGTGTCCCAGCCCTAATACTCACCTTGGTACAAAGAGATTTTGGAGATGTTTGAGAATGCTTTGAACATAAAGGTTTGGTTCCTTAATAACTGGTAAAGGAATGGAGTCCTTAGGTAATACAAGAGCCATAATCCAATCCGTATATACATCGACACAGTATTTCACAGTATCGCCGTCCAGAGGGAGGGTCAGTCCATAACAAACCACCTCCATAGTCCATTTTACCTAACCAAACACAAAGCAAAAGTTATTAAAAATAAGTATTAGCACAGAAACATTGGTTTTAACTCAACAAAATACCAGTAGTTCTGTGGTACAGCCAATTCTGTTTAACACACACTGCAAGAACACACCAAGTCATAGAATCACAGAATGGTTTGGGTTGGAAGGGACCTCAAAGATCATCTCGTTCCACCCCCCTGCCCCGGGCAGGGACACCTCCCACCAGACCAGGATGCTCAGAGCCCCGTCCAACCTGGCCTTGAACCCCTCCAGGGATGGGGCAGCCACAGCTTCCCTGGGCAACCTGGGCCAGGGGCTCACCACCCTCACAGGAGAGATTTTCTTCCTGCTTTCCAATATACATCTCCCCTCTTTCAGTTTAAAACCCTTATGCTTCACTCCCTGTCGCTCCACTCCCTGATGAAGAGTCCTTTCCCAGCTTTCCTGGAGCCCCTTTAGGTACTGGAAGAGGCTCTAAGGTCTCCCTGAAGCCTTCTCTTCTCCAGGCTGAACAACCACTAAAGTCACTAATTCGTATATCATGACATTATGAAGATTATGAATAAATGGCAAATCATACAAAATCTTGAATCTCTTTAGTATAACTCTTCAGAACTCTTCAGTAGAGTTCTGAACTCTTCAGAACACACAAGAGTTGATGTAATGGAAGATTTTCAAATTCTAGCAAATACTTGTACTAGACAAAGACTTCTTTTAAAAGAAGTTGCATACTGTTGCTTCAAAGTGAAGGTAATTAGAAAGGCTTTGTGTGTTAATTGCTAATTCCTTGGTTGGTTTTTTTTTTTGCTTTAGCCCGAGCTTCCTGGTACAGTACCTCAGATGAACACTTACTACTAGGTCATGGTGTGAACTGTTGCTATAAATTAGCTGTTAATAAAAGCCTTATGTAGATTACTAACCTAAAATCTATAACACATTTCATAAAACTTGGACTATTAAAGAGAGAAAAATAAAAGAGGCTATAGAAAATCATTAAGTTGCCACTCAAGCATGATGGAAACTATGATCTCCAAGGAAATGTACTTACTTCTTTGTCTGTTTTTAGTAAACTCTCACTTCCAACGGATGATGTAATTAAAGCTTGTCCAAGAGGACGCACCACTGCATTTGCCACTTCTCTCCCCACGTTTTCTGGATAGCTGTGAAGTACACTGGTATTACCCTGATCATTTTGAATGACAAGATGCAAGGATCTCCACTCCGAGTACATAGTGCCTCTATGCTACAATGCAAATAACACCTGGGAGGTAAGGAAGAAATAAAAAGACATAATTAGTAGAAATATCTATGACATGAGTTACCAAAACTTGTAAATTCAAGATGCACATGTCCATGTCATACATTTGGAGACCTGGAAGAGATTCCAACAGCTGTTTTACAACACTACTGTTTGGGCTTCTTTTTAATATAGCTCTGAGCTTGGGGTTTTTTCAAAAAAAGATTACAGTAAGTTTCAGTTAGGGACTAGCAGCCCATTTGAGACACTTAAATTTGAGAAGCAACTTCACCTCACACAACTGCTGCTTGCACCATCCTCGCAGGAAAGACTCTCCTACTTACATGACATCTTTGGCTAAATAGAGATTAGTTCTACAAGTATTTTTTTTCATATAAGCAATGCTCCAATTCATACCTTATTCCCTTTTTCAGCTCAATAGTAGTTAAAAATGCATACCAGGAAACTTTCAGGAAAGTCCTAGTCATCTCAGGAGACAAAAATTCAGCCTCTTTTTACATGCATAAAGTATTTCTCCTGCAGCATGCACTACTCAAAATGGGTAGTTGAAAAATTTGATTGACTGGTGATGAATCCCACTTCATCTGAAGTGATTTTAGGACTGACTGAGCCTTGGTAGATAACTAACTTAAACTCAATATCACTTTATAGTTTCGTTATAACATCGCATACTGGTACCAAACCTAGAGCATTGGACTGTGCCCATATGCATTTCAAAATCAATACACACATAGAGTCACTCCCTAATCCAGATTTGTCCCAAAGATTTAGGAGAGAAAAGACACTAGAAAATTTCTCAGATAGCTCTCTAAAAACTAGACAGGAGAAAGTTCTCCTTTCAACAATACTCCCAGGACAACTGCAGTTGTGGATTTTCCCTTACTGCAGCCTGGGCCAGCTCAGAGAGCCAAGCTGACAGTGAACTAACTGGGTTTTTGCAGTGGTGGGTTTTGGGTTTGGTGGGTTTTTTGGCATTGTTGTGAAACTACAACCAAGAGAGGCAGATAAAAACCCACAAAAGTTAAGCAGTGCTTCCACAGTCACTCTCAGCAGTGTTTACCCAGTCGTGCCGCACCGTCAGCGCGCACACAGCACCTACCTGCACACAGACACCGGTGTGGGCGCCTGGCCAGAGCAAGCTGCCCCAGGCAGCAGGGAGGCATGGCGTGTGGCAAAGCCAGCAGCGAGTCACGGGACTGCCGTCCAGTCTCTCCGGGCAGCACCGGGCAGGTAAAGGAGATCTGCACAAAGGGCTGTCTACTGAGGCAGTTTTTAGCTTGGTCAAAATCTGATCTAACTCGTGTGAGGTGAGCATCTGTGCCAGCACAAAGGAGCAGCGAGGACACACAGCCGGGAGCAGTGGCAAGAGCATCCCTTCTGGGGGTAACAGGCCTTTGTACCACTCACAGCAACACCAAAACTGCAGCTTAAGCAGGTGGTACCACGGCAGCCTAAGCCATCAGAATTGGGACTGGGCTACCTCCCGCTTTCCTCCTCTCCCACCAACACCAGCAGCCTTTTATCAGTTATCTGAGCCAGCTGATCACATGAACAATAAAATAAGGAAAACAGGGTTGGCACAGGAGAAATGAAGGAGTGTTTAACAGCCACAGCTTAGATCAGCTCAAGTTGTCACAAATGGCACTCTGTGGACTGTTTGCCAACTACACTTAGCTGGCTCATTTTGGAAGACAGTTAGTTATACAGAGAATGTTTCGAATGCCTCCCTTAGATATTCCTTGGCCCAAAAATCAAAAAAGCATCCGGGCCTGGAAATACACCTTCCTAGGGACAAGCCACCATTTAAATAGGTCTGCCTATTTAGCAGACTCCCCGAGTGTTTATTTATACCCAAAACCTACATAAAAAGCCTGATGATTCCCTTCAAGTGAGGGAGGAAGGCAAGGCAGCAAGCTCTTGGTTTTCCAAACTACGTCCTTCCTGGTTTGAGGCAGCAATCACGTGTGCTCATCTGAGAGCAAATTAATCAGAGCAGCCACAGCCTGCAGGAAGCATATCCTCTCCATCCTTTAGGCATTTTCTCTCCTCTGGGGGCCATGGCAGGGGGAATGTGCGTGCCACTGCAGTCAAACCCCTTAGCCTCAGAGGAAAACAACAATCCAAGACACTAGCTCTTGGGACACTGAGAGGTCACAATAGAAAAACAAACAAAAAACACCAAAAAACCACCTCCAAAATAAATATAACCCACAATCCTCACTGATGGCTTCAGTAACTGCTTAACATCACTACATAGGTTTCCCTACTGCCGTCTTTCCCTTTCATACCCTATACCCACAGGGCCTTCTCATCATCTCCTGTCTGTCCCACCCGAACACTGCCGTGGTCTCCAGCTTATGGTTGGAGTGGAAGAAGGAGGGACAGAAGTGAAATATCATCCACTTTGCAAGATTTCCCCATCCTCTCTCAGGCCCACATCGCTGCCTCTGCCCCAGGGCAGCACGCCCCTACCCCCCCGCTGTGCCGATCACCACAGGAGAAGGGCGAAGGCCCCCTCCATCCCTCCCATTTGACACTCCAGTACAGAAGCATGTAACGCCATTTGAGGAGCGCTGGTTTAAATAAACTGATTTCAACTGATAAAGCAGCATGTACTTTCCATTGCCGCGCTCCAGCTGAAGGACTGGCAGCGAACAGCTCATGGCAGGACCTTATCAGCGTTCTGATAACCACAAGCACGCTTACTGCGGCTGCCCTTACACCAGAACGGGGTTCCCAGAAACATGGAAGTGCTGAACAGCACAAGCAAACTGTAGGCAGCACCTACGTAGGGAGCTGCTCATCTAGAATACAAAAGTCACCAGAGAGGACAAGGATTGACAAATCCTGCTGCATTTTGGAAAATCCTCATTGCCCTAGGGCAAGGCGATGGGAGGAGTTGCCTTCATGCAGCTCCCTGCCATGCTGAAGCAAAGCGTTTTTCAGTGACCCTTCCACACCTCTGAGAAGAGCAGCATTTGTAACAGCTACAGGACAGATATAATATGCCATGTTTAGGACAGGTTTAGCAGCAGGATAGGGTAACCAAAACCTCTGGTCCCACATACCTCCAGCCTGCTGCCTGCCTTTCATACACAAATTTAATGGTCAAATCTGTATCTTATTAATGTTCAAGACTTCCTTTGGTCTTGTCATAAAAGCAATCTTCTGTTAGTCTTATCAATATACAAGGAATACTGAAACAAGTAATTGGTTCAGATGTAAAATCCTTTTGAGGTGGGATTTCCTAGGGTATTCATTTATTCACTCCCTACATGTAGCACTAAGTTTTTATTTGCAAGGACCAGAAATTACTTTTCATTTAAGATTCCACTTCAGCTGTCATTGAGTTGGAAACTGCTGACATCTGTTAGGGCTGGGGTATAGCTAAACCCACCTACTATGCAGCTTCTTATAACTGGACATAAGTTAAAAAAAAGGCTGGTAAGTCTCCCCACATTATTGTATCTGATACGATGTTCTGTTTCGGCAGATTCAACATACAGAGAGTTCTATAACTTGCTTTAGACAACAGGCACCTAATGCTCCATAGAAGCAGGACTCACTCCCTCAGAAGACACTGTATTTATCACAAATTACTTTAACAGCAACAACAAATTAGGGGGAAAAAAAACCTGGAACTTTCACACATGCAAACAGCATACCCCGATTTTTACTTCTGTTTTAGCAATGCTTCAGCATTTCAGCTTCAAAAAAGCACTCTCGTTGGCCCAAAAAACATCTCCTAAGTTTCATGCAGCTGAATATTCATATTTCACATAAGCATATTTCTTATTGAGGTTCAAATCACCAAGGCCTCTCAGAATGACAGGCAACTTAATTAAGAGAAGGGGTAGGAAGAAGAATAAATAAAAACCTGAAGTTTACCAAGCAGTTTTACACACTATCAAATTTGGAAAGGGATCGTGTTTATGTTCCTGGAGGCTGCACTAAATAGAACACCCCCGGATGCTCACAGACAGATCTGGAAAGAAGTGGTCAGCATTAACACTGGCAGAACAACTGCCAGAGAGATGTGAAATTAAAATATTTACCATCTACTACAAAATTGAGCATAATTCCAGTATTCCTTAGTGTGGTAAATAATTTGGGTTTCAATACGGTCCCTCCAGATCCATTTCAGCTTAGGACTTGAGTAGCTATCACCATATAAACCACCGAAAATGGTTGTTTCAGCATTTAAGAACAAAGATCCTCAGTTCATAAACACTGTAGAACTTGGTGAGCATGAAAAAAACTTACTAATGAGACCATAAAACTCTAAAAATAAAGATGTTTAACTTCTATTTCCAGTCCTCAAAGACTTCATATGAACAGTTGCAGTCAAAACATTTAAACTCCCGGATCAGTAAAGTCTGACAGTGAGAATTACCTAACTAAATAACAGACCCACATTCTGCAATCACTTTGAAGGAACATGCCTGAAGGAATATGGAGCCTAAAGGAGAGGTGAGGTTTCTGGAGCATGTGCAGGGAAGAGGCCAGGGAACCAATACCTGTGTATGAAGCGCTTCCTCAGAAAGTGTGCGCTGAATGAGGGGTGTGTTGGGGGCAAACCTGAACACTTAGGCCTTCGTGCTCAACAGCTTCGTATGTAAAATGAAATGCTTCCCTACAGTGCAAAGGGATTTCAAGCACAAAGACAAGCTGTCCCAAAAATGGATGCTTCTTGGGTTTTTCTTGGGAAGCAAAAAAGCAGAGGTGAGAGAAGTGTTATATTAACATAATAGATGCAAACACCATCAGCAGAGAGATGCCCAAGGAAGGCTGAAGACCTAATAGAGCCTAAACCAGAGAAGTATCAACATAAAGGGTCTACGCCATAAAGTTCTGGGATATTAGATATGCTTTACAAGGATTTCACAGAAAACAAGTAATCCCTCTCTCTGCAACACCAACAGTACTAACACCTCTCTAGAGGTGACAATTACTGACAGAAGGCCATCCTGCCCCAACCCATCTTCCCTGGATCACGTACCAAAGAGGTTTACGCGCCAAGACTAATGCAGCGTCTCTCATATTAAGCCCACCAGGATGGAAGAAGCGCAGACCCCTCCAGGCAGCTCACGTTTGGGGCCCATGCAATGGCCAGGCTCTGCCCCAGGCATACATCATGTCTAAAGGACAACAGGCAGGGCAGGTTGCAGGCAAAAATTAAAAAACGCAAGAGCCAAGCAGAAGATCCATCTGACAGAAACACTAGCAGAAAGTTGGTATTTTGTTGAGTCAGTATTTTGTTAAAAGAATAAACAGAGGTGCATATCAGGATCACTACTAAATTAAAAAAAAAAAAGTCTAGATTCAAGGCAGGAAGAATCAGGCACAGAAAAACAGGAACTCAGGTCATCCTTTCCCAGGCCGTTCAGCTACAGTGATGCTGAGCAGAAGAGAGGAGAACCACAGCTCTCCTTACCCAGGGAAGACGAATTTGCCTGATTTTATCAGCTAACTGTAGCAGAAGCTATTAGACTAATCTGACACGGGGAAGGCTGGGTCTCAAACATGCCATTTAAGCCACAGGACTCAGGTCTCACTCTCCCCAGCATTCCCTACTCGCTGGCTTCAGAGACCCCATCACCATTCTGACTCCCGAGATCCCCCACGGACACCAGCCTTCCCAAAGAGGGATGCAGGGCACCTGCCACAGAGGAGGCATCTGCCTAAACAACACATACTATAATACCTGAATATTAACAGAGCCATAAGAGAGCAAAAACATCAGTCAATTTTGTATGTTTGGGCTATTATTCAGTTTTCAAGCTTCATTACTCAGTACTACTTTGCTTCTCACTACCACTCTCATCTTTAAAAGCAGAGAAAGTTATCTTCCAGGCAGGTCATCTAGCATGTTAAAGAGTTTTCACATCTCTCACTTGTGCCAAAAAACACATAATGAACCCCAACCACAAACTGTGCGTTTCCCTGACCCAGACTGGGAATCATTTTTACTCGACAGTTTATTCGACATTCACACTTCTTCCTCAATCCAGTTCCTTGTGTAGCTGGACTGAGCACACAAACCAGGACGGGATCTCCTGAAGCCGACGGTCCCCTCCAGCCGGGGAGCCAGCCTTGCTGTGCTTTCGTTGCTGATCACCACTTTCCCAAAGAAATCTGATCAACTGCCCGCAGACCCTGAAGACCAAATGTGACAAAAAATAAGCAAAGGAAAGCAGACTCATGGCAAAGCCCAGGAGGCCTGCAGAGAGGAGCACAGGCACCACTAGATTATCTGTAAGAAAGGGAAACAGCCACAAAAACTTTCCTCCCCTCAGGAGCCGCGGGAGGCGGCAGCAGGAAGGAGCTCACGGACGGACGGTGACAGCGCACACTCGTTTTAGGGACCCGAAACGCGGCTGCAAACCNCCAGCGGCCCGGCCCCCGCCAGCGGCCGCGTCGAATAAGTCGCGGGGGGAGGCCGTGCGCATGCGCCGAGCCGCCGCCGCCGCGCCCTCACCCTTAAAGGGCCCGCGCACGGCCCGGCTCCCTCGGGCAGCCCCGCCCGCAGCCCCGGCCCCGCCTGGGCTGCGCTCGGGACAGGGCCCGGGAGGCCGCACCGGCGCCTGTCGTGGGGTTGTCCGTCTCCCCGGGGCGGTCGGAGCTGCTGCCGGCCCCGCCAGACGGGACGGGGCTCATCCAGCCCGAGCGCGGGGGGGGGGGGGCAGGGGGGGCCTC